>CAKKOB020002083.1:0-14049 GCA_918844115.2 Phlebotomus perniciosus
GGAACATAAAATATATATCTAGGTCATTTTTTTCATCAGCAGGGGGGCCTTTCATATATTACTGAGCCGGGGCGGCAAAAAAGGGGGGGCGCACCACAGAGAAAAACCACATAAAAATTTTCGTATATGCGTCTTTCAAGGCAGAATCAAGGGACAAATATTAGTGCTGGAAGTATTTGAGGTTGAGAAGATGGTTAAAACATTTTATTAGCGCACATTTTTTGTATAAAAGCGTCGTTCTAGTCAATTAAAATAAACAGTTTGTTCTTAAATATTTCATTTTGAAAAAAAAGTGTCTAAAAATAAACGTTTTGTTTTTAGAATCCTTATACCTTTATTAAAATAATTAATTTATGGTTTAAAAAAGCGCCATTTAGGCGCATCTTTTACAACTATTTTAGAAATTAAGTGATTCCAATTGATCATTTGATCATTTTGCACAATTTTTAATAAATTTCTTAATCTATCTTCTATATATATAAAATAGAGTGTGTGAATTGGCCAGATCGCTCCAAAACCATCATATCCCGACCAGACGTGATCTCAGGAGTCCGAAAATACCCATCTCCAAAATGTGTGTGTGTTGTTACCGCATCACGGCTAAACCGCTAAACCGATCCGAATGATATTGGGTATGGTTAAAGAGGGTACCATAGAAAGTAACATAGGCTATATGAGACCTCCCCCCATCTCCCCTATCTGGTACCCTCCATACAAATTTACCTCTTTTTTCGACATATTCGACTTTTTGACCACTAAAATGAAGCGCAATCGGATTGCAATGTAAGGTGGGATTGGTCAGGGTAGGGTCCCCTATAACCCCATTCTATAGGGGATATCCCCCTTCCTTCCTATGGTATGGCAGCCATACAAACTTACCACTTTTTTGGGAATTTTTGACTTTTAGACAACTTAGATGAAGGGATAGCGGGTCATAATGTATGATGGGATTGGTCAGGGTAGGGTCCTATATAACCGTAGATTATAGGGGATAACCCCTCTCTTCCAATGGTATGGCTTCCATACAAATTCCCCTATTTTTCGGACAATTCTGGCGTTTTCACTGCTAAGATGAAGCGTTAGCGAGATATAATGTATGGTGGGGTTGGTCAGGGTAGGGTCCCTTATAACCCTAATCTATGGGGGATAACGCTCCCTCCCTAATGGTATGGCTCTCATACAAATTTGCGAATTTTTCATACATTTTCGATTCTTCACTACTAAGATGAAGCACTCACGAGTCATGATGTATGGTGGGGTTAGTCCAGGTGAGGTCACCTGTAACCCTATGCTATAGGGGATAGCCCCGTTTCTTCTTATAGTATGCCTCCCATACAAATTTACCGATTTTCTGGACAAATTTGAATTTTAAATCACTAAAACGATGAACTTTGGTCAAAGATGTATGGTGGGGTTGATCAGGGCGGGATTCTAATTGAACCTCCAATTTTCTCTAATTTCTATCATGAACTTCTGAGAATCTCTTGTACACTCCATCCGTGTCTAACATCTCCCCCTTTTTGGGGGGTAAAAGAAATATCCTCCATCGCCACCAGAAAGATGGTGTAACGAGAAAAAGAACTTTTTCGTGATGGTTTTTCTCTCTCTCACAGTCTTTTCTTCCACCATCGCCACCCACTTTTAGCATTGGAGCTCTCATGGCAAAGAGAAGAAAAAAAAATATATATAGCAGTGAGCTTGCGAATTTGTGGCAGATATTTTCTCGCTCTATATTTGTTTTGTAGCCAATAATTTTGTGATTCGAGAAGGCGCATGTCTTGTGCCATTTCAACATCTGCAGAAACGACACACTCACAAATGTTGGAGTCTGCAGACGCCTTCCAGAATTTCTTCCATTTCAATCGCTCTCACCCACAACTCTCCTCCCCCCCCTCTTTAAGAATCTTCATGGTGTATTTGTGTGGAACTTTCGTGCGATTTCGTTGGGTAGAGCTTTTATATGTATCCCAGACATTCCAATTGGGTGGAACCCAGAGGGTATGTGATTGCCGAATTTGCAGGTGGTCTGTTTGAGAATCCTCGGCAAGTATTTTCTGTATGCAGAAACTCATAATTTCCTATGCATGATCGTGGGTGTGCTAGCATGTGGATGGTGTACCAAATAACATCACATATAATCATCCCTCTACATCGAAATGTCGCTCCAGTAAACTTTCACCCTCTCGCCAAAATTTTCCATGGGAGCTTTTATGCGCCATGGAGTTGTCTGGCAAGCTTGCTAAAGTGCACAAAGGATGATAATATTTGCCACCCAACTCCCACTCCCCCATTTGGCATGAAAACATGCGGACGAAAGGCAGGTGGGTTTTGCTGCTGTGTCACTTGTGCAATTTTCCAACCCCCCCCCCCCAAAAGCTCCCACCCCGGGATTTTTGAGGTGGTTTGAGGGAAAGCTCTCTCGCTCTCTTGCTCTTGAAGCCAAAACAGTGGAAATGCAACGAGACGCGCAGATGATGAAACTCCATTGAATTGGTGACGCCCAGTTTTCCAATATTTCATCTGCAACTTTCCATTCCACCCCAGAAAAACTTTTGAGCTTTTACACCATTTTTTTGGAGAAATTAATTTCTTGGGATTTAATCATGATGAGATTTGATTAAAATATCTTGTTATATGTAATTTTTAGAAATGTGCGGTCTCCGTGAGATTCTCAGGAGTGTTTGAGCACAAATTAAATTTTCGCGAGATGAGTGCTCTGAGACTAACGAAGAAGCTTTCCCATATATATATTCTTGCCAGAATTCTATATGGCACTTCTTGCTCTTGGCGCGCGGGTGATCTCGTGGGACGCGGGAAAATGAGGAAAATCCGGGAGAAAATTGAACACAAGTTTCTCTGTTTTTTTTTCCTCTACTTTCTTTCTTTCTTCCAACCTTCCGTCTTTGCACTTGTATTTCGTAGATATAAAGTGGAAAAAGCTCATAGTTGAACATACATTAAAGTTGCATATAAAAGAATTTCCAATTTCAACTTCAAGTCTGTGCGAGAGCTTTTAGCGTGAAAATAAGACTCGTGCAGTTTCAAGGGGGGGTGAGGGTGTTTCGCTGCACTTTTGCACACAAAAGCTCCACGGAATGTGAACCCCATGGGGAGTGGAGGGGGGAAGTCGCGGAAAAAGCAATTCAGTCTGTATACATTTTCTTACATCCTTAGAGCAGTTACATTTCCCAGAGTGGAAAAGTATAGAACTTGGCACCCAGGCGGATGGAGTGAGAGGCTTGAGATGGAGCTCTGGGATAGGGATATAAATATAAATTATCCTTTATTGCATTAAATAAATAATGAATTGCGCTCAGAAACATTCATTTCCCCATCCCCATTGCGCCATATAGCAGAGTGGCGCATGGAGCTTTTGTGGAGCTTTTGCACTTATTGTCTCTTACACTTGGATGGAGAAATTCAAATTTTATATATTCTTTGCATGTGAGAAAAATATAAACACTGAGAGGGAAAATTTTTGTTAAATTCAGTGGAATATTTGGGGAAATTCTTTTATTCAATTTACGGTTTTATTTCTATGATTTTGAAATGGTCTAACAATCTTTTAGAAAGCTTTATAAGAGAACGAGGCTCTTCGCGCCTCGCGAGCGCTTCGCGCTCCGCGGCTTTTTAATTTCATGTGGTTTATTGATTTAGAAAGTATTTGTTGGAAAATTTCTTAGAATTCAAAGTTAGTGATAGTAAAAATGCTTATTATTGCCGCTGATTTGTATGAGATCCCTGAGAAAGAACATGAGAACAGACTCCTCTATGTTGAAGGATTATAGGGAACCACATCCTGATCAACTCCATCATACATCTTGACATGCTAACGCCCATTCTTAGTAGTGAAAAAGTCAAAGATGGTGAAAAATTCGTAAATTTGTATGGGTGCCATACTACATAAAGGAAGGAGACTATTCCCTATAGTATAGGTTTATAAAGGACCCTAACCTGACCAACCCCATCATACATTATGACCCGCTAACACTTCATCTTAGTAGTGAAAAAGTTGAAATTGTCCGCAAAATAGGGGAATTTGTATGGAAGCCATACTCTAGGAAAAGAGGGGGGTTTCCCCTATAACATAGGATTTTAGGGAACCCTACACTGACCAACCCTACCATACATCGCCACCCGATTGCACCTTGTCTTAGTGGTGAAATAGTCGAAAATGTCGAAAAAAGTGATAAATTTGTATGGGGGGTACCAGATAGGGGAGGTGGGGGCAATTCTCCTATAGCCTAAAACCTCACCCGAGGTACCCTCAATACCCATACCAAATGTCATCCCGATCTGTTCAGCGGTTCGCCCGTGATGCGGCAACAAACAGACATACACAAAAACACACAGACACACAGACAAACACACACACACACATTTTGGAGATGAGTATTTTCGGACTCCTGATGTTACATCCGGTTGAGATATGATGGTTTGGGGGTGATCTGGCCAATTCACATATGCACACTCTACTTTATATATATAGATACACTGTGTTATACAGAGCGATTATTCCGCTTTAAATCCCAGGGATTTTCTTGGAAAGTTTTCTGCTGATTCCTGTTCGTCTTCGAACAAAGAAAATTTATAAAAAGTTTGGATTGTTTCGTAGGAAAGTTCCTGCTTTCTTTCCTCGTGGGATTTTTTTTTTATATCGGAGGTTAATGAGATTCAATCACTTTATAATTTGACTCCAGCGATTAAAATTTTTCTCAAGAGATTATTAAATGTAATATTTTAGCGCACAGAATGTAAAAATTTAATCAGCAAAAAATCAGGTAATTAGTGCCAATATAATAAACGTAAATTGGTTGAGTAATGCAGTATTTCCTCAACATATTTTTCCCCATTTTCAACAAAAACGAATTTGTAACGAAAATCTCCGCCCACGCAGAGTCACTGCAATAAAATCTTGTCGTATGTCAGGGGCTTGTCGAGCGAATATGCTCACTGAGCACCATCATTGCTGGGGCTTTTGGGGGTGGTTGGGATTGTTGGGGGAAAAACCACAGGGATTCCGTAGTGAGAAAATACCGCACGATGGATCTCACATTACCAGCTTAGTTGGGGTTTCGTTTGGGGGGGAGGAATGGGGAAAAAGTTGGCGTCTCTATCATGTGACAAAAAAGCTGCCTCAAAAAGTTGTAAGCTCCGCGATGCCTCGCCATGGACTTTAAATACCAGAGAGCGAGGCTGAAACAGTCACAGGACATTCACAAGTATTGTATGTCAGCGCCATATGTTGAATGCGAAAGGATGCCCATAAGAGCATAAAAGCGGAGTTTTGTGCTCAAGTGTGGTGACGATGGAGGTGGAAAAACAATAATAAAGCACAAGAGAGGCAGCAGAGAGGAAAAAAAAACGGCTGAAAACCCACCGACATATCCGGACAATGGTTGAGTACCAAACAAGTGGGGCGGAGAGTGGAGCAGCTATTAAAAATGTAGTACCAGGATTTTCGACATGTGTGGCTCAGAGGTGAAAACCTCTTGGTGGAAAAAAATATGGGGTTTACCTCCCTGTGAGTGGGGGGTGGGAGGGGGAGGCCGCCCATGTGATGCTGAGGGAAAGTTTCCCGAGAAGAGTGTTTACGAGCAATTGATAGGAAGTCTGAGATGGTGAATTTTTCCATTTCAGCCAATCAGCCATCTACCATGGAAGATGACACCCTCGAGTCGTTGAGATATTGCTTTCAGCGAATCCTTGTGCCATGTGTCGTTATCATCGGAGTTCTTGGCAACTTTGTCACCGTTATTGTTCTCACAAGGTAACGCTCAATGTGTCACAACTCATTACTAGCTTGATTCTCACATGGGAGCTCCTCCCAAGCTGATGATCACGTTGAATGCAATTTTAGGGGTTACTCATATTCCTAAATCGTAGTTAATGAATTTTCATAAATGAAAGATGAAAAGATTTGAAAAAAAATCATTAAGATTTTTGTAAAGATTTGAAAAATTACGAATCTTTGAATTTTAAAGTCTGAACTATAAAAACCTAAAAGAAAAATTTATAACTGGAAAATTCAAAAAAGTTTTGCAAATATCCGAAATTTCACGAAACCAAAAACTTTTAGAAAACATGTTAATTCACTAAGAACTCTTATTATAAGATTTTTTAAATCCTAATTTTTTCTTTTTGCATTATTGAATATTTCATTTTAAAATAAGATGTCTTTGATAATTTTCATTCAACTTTTTGAAAATATATTTTCAAAACTCTTTTATTTTTAAAAATTTTCTTTTCAAAGCTGTACAATCTTTTCAAAAAATTCATTTAGAAATGGCTTTATAACCTCTTACAAAATAAACTGAAAAGCTCTAATGAGGTTAAAATTTAACTTCTTTTAATTTAATCTTCTTCTTCCTTATTTTCCCGAAACACAAGTTTTAGGCTCATTAAAAATCCTACTTGTTTTCCCCTTTGCTATGTTACACAATCCCAACTAACCCAGATATATATACAATTTTATTTCAATTTTCCTATTTACAGTTTTCTTAATTCTACTATGTACAATATTCCCAAAAATAATTATTTTTGTTTCTATTGTATTAGAGGTCAAAAATGTGTTATTTTGAACATTTAAAAAGCTTCGAAGCTTTCAGGAACTTTGAAGAGCTTTCATTCCCAAATATCTCACGAAGTGAATGAAAATGATTTTAACATTTTTTTTACTAATATAAACTTCTCAGAAAGCTTTTGAGAATCTGTGAAAGCTTTCAAAAATTAAGTAAAAAGCTCAATGATTTAAATTAAGACAATTTTTTGCAAAACAGTATTATGTTCAAAAACAACTTTTTATATCTCCAAAAGCTCAATAAATTTTTTAAAGGTTTTGCGCTAAGCTTTTCATAATTATAAAATGCTAAAGCTCAAAAATATTCAAAAGCTTTTCCTTTTTTCAAATTCTTTTTAATGCTCGTAAACTTTATCAAAAAAGCTTTATTTTAAAGCTTAATAAAGTTTTTAGAATCTCAAAGAGTTCTCCAGATACCAATATTTGAATTTTTAAAAATGTTCAAAAATTTATAACTGAATTGTTAAAGCTCGCAAACTGACATAAAAGCTTTTAGACTATCAAAAATTTTGTTCTAAAAGCACTTTCCTAATTAACACCTCAACTTCTAGCACTTCCGACCATAATATCTCTCCTTTAATTTGCTCACTCTTCAGCTACATTTTAAGATATTAATGTCCCGAATAACCCCCCCAATGCTGAGATAAATCTTTTAAAAGATCCTCGTGAGCAGCTTTTAAATTAAAGACGATTTATACACATTTGACAGCTTTTTTTTTAGTCTATATAACTTTGGCGTGGAATTCCAAATCCACAGCCGTACGAATTTGAAGACATTCAATAACTTAAAATTGAAGATCTTTTGTCAAAAAAGTTGAAAAATATGAATCTGCCTTTTAAGGTCGACTTAAAGATTTAAGACTTAAAGATTTATCTCAGAATTGGGGGGATTGATAGCTTAAAGTGGTCAAAAGGGCCCACTTGAGCCTACTATTTGGATTATTTTTAAGTCGAGAAAAAAGCTTAATCCAAGTCTATATTTTGTTACTGATCTAGTAACATTATTCCTATTATTTCACAGTTTAGGTTGAATTTTTAGTATAATTTAGATATTTGGTTACTAGTCAGTAGACTGGATAGAAAGGAAAAACATTAACAGTAGACGCAATGATTTTTTATGAAGCTGAAAACCTCTTAATTTATCGAGTTTATTGGTAGCGGTTTAATCTTTATTGGTAGCCTAAAAGCTAGAGATTTAGTTAAAATAATTGTTATAAACAAGAATCCTGAGGTAAGACAGAGATGTGGCATCAATTAGACGCGTGTCTCCTAAAATTCTTCAGTGGAATTATAGTAACTCGAGTTATCATTTTATTATCATGGTCCCTCGATATGTTAACTTTCGAGATCTCCATTTTCATGTTATTGATAAGATAGAGTGACCTAGTCTATGCTGTCCAAATGGGTACCTTTTATATGCGACAAAACTTTTCTACCGAAGTATAATTTTATACTCATTTTGGAATCCCTACAACAGCAATCATTTTTATATTCGGTGATCACAGAATTTACTTATCTTTTAAGGATACAAATAATTACCTTAGGTTTTCTATCCTCGGTCTTCGGTTGAGACCACGTCGTCGAACGTGTCTTTCTCGTTTGCACCTACAATCACAATGCAAGACGCACAGCGCAACTGATGATATAAGAGTTATAATAAATGGCACCACGAAGAAATTAATGATCATAGCCACTTGATCGTCTCGCTTGTAACTAGTCATAACAACAGTTTTGTTGAATTTCGAAAAGTAACAGGGAAATATGGCACCTTCGACGCCATAGAGATCTGTAAAGTTTCGACACTTAACACTTGGTGGGTAGCCACATCCCTTGATGTTGACCAGAAGCTGGGCTTCCTCGGATTGTGGCTGAAGCTCTGTGAAGTTGGCTAAGTGTGTCCATGTGGTTTGATTTGTGATATCAGCAAAGGTGGGTAGGGTGAGATTCGTAGAGTTGATGTAGGTGACGTAGATGTGGGTACAGCGATACATGTCGGAGGTGCATCCCTCACGGCAGGAGCTCCAGGAGCAGTTGAAGATCCCCATGAGGTCCTCACGACGGGTGGTTGTACACAGTGTGGGGTTGTCGATGAAGTCAAAAACGAGTGTTGAAATGGCCGGATCTACGTAGAGGGGTACGAGGAACAGCAGCGAAGCGCCTGCCGTTACTGAGAAGAAGGCCAGGGTAGATGTAACGTAGAAGCTCGCCTTCTCACGCCAAGTTCGCTGCACTTTGTTGGCATTCTTCTTAACGGGCGCCAGTTCTTTCACCTTCCGCAATCGAAGTTCTTGCTGTTGCTGTTCGAGGAGCAATTCAGAACTGCCGCTCCTCATTGTTGTGTCCGAGCTAGTCGGTGCCAATTGTGCCTATTAATTGTTGCTGTCTCTCTTGGTATCGTCCTGTCCGGTGTACACAGCACTGTTTCGACGGTGTCCACCACAGCATCCCCGACACGAGAGATGCCGAAGGACTCATCGGAAAGTACTCGTCAACTGCTCCTTTTCCAAGAGCTTCTCCTTTCTTCCACTTTGCACGGACTCACAACAAAAACTTATGGTTCCCCAACAGAACTAAAATGTATAAAAAAAAACCTTTTTTTTCAACTCCCTTTAGCTGGTAATGTTCATGACCACAGACATTAAAGAAGAAACACCACGCTATTTTAGCTTCTGCTTTTTTTTAAGGGAACATGAAGATTATTTAATTGATTTTGTGGTTTATAGAATTTTTCTCCCCTTTACAAAAGAGAGTCACACGCAATGGAAATTAAACGAGATCATAAATTTACACCCTTATTCTCGCTTCATTTCACATACTTTGAACACACAAACTTTACTCTTTTAGACAGAGAATTATAATGTTGAGATCCTTGACTCGATTGCCACGATAAGCCTGAAAAGCTCAAAATCCTCCTCCATGTCGGTAATTAAATGCCAATTCCTTTTATGTGAAAATCGATAAAATGAATAAATATTGGCAATTCATCCATTCACTGTCACAGATTTTTTCATTCTTTTTCTTTCTTGCTGAATAAAGTGAATTTCCCATGAATTACGTATTTTCTCTTGCTTCACATCTTTTCCACGGCACTCCATACATTTTTTTCTTTATATGATTAGAAAAAAGGAAGATACACTTAATAAAAAAAATTTCCCTTAAAGAAACACTGCTTTTGGACTGAATATTTGCGCTTTTATGGTGATAAAAGCATAATTGAGAGCTGAAAAAAGTATTGTAAGAAAGTCCTGTCGAAGAGTAATATCGTGCAAACACTTTTTATACGATTATTACATAATCGAAGCGAACCGAAATCAAAATCATGAAAGCAGCTGTAATCTGATAAATATTTTAACCTGTGTGCTTTCTCAACAATCCCCCCGATAAACCAAATTGTCTCTGGTGCACACAATATATTACGGAGAGAACTTTCTCAATTGTCCAATTCAGCTCAATAATGAAAATGTCCAATAACTTTTTCTTCACCCACAAAATAATTTCACAGAAAATTAAGGCATGGCAATTTTTATGAATCGCGCTATACTCAGGATACTGACTGGTGAGCAGAATTTTCCTCTACATGGGAGCGTCCCAATCAAAATACGCTGTTGCGCATGTACCAGGATTGTCCTCCAAATTTCCCCAATTACTCATAATTGCGCCCCGCTTTTATGGATATTCATTGAAGTTTTCAGTATCATGCGCCCTCCCTGTTATACCATGCCTATTAACGTTATTACTTATTCAACATCTCTTCTATCGGTTATGAGCATTAAGGGATATCACCTAGAATTGGAGCATATGTGTGTCTTATCTATAAAACAAAATCAATTATAATATACCATTATCTCAAGGTATTTTATGATTATAAACATTAAAGTAACTTTAATTTGTGTTTAACAACTTTTGGGAATTAAAAATTTAAAGGAAATTTAGCTTTTCAGGGGATCTTAATGCATTATTAATTTCTCTTCAATAAAAGTCCGTTAAATCTATGTTTCCTTTTAAACTTTCGCGCGTAATCGTAATCTTAGAGGGCGCATCAATCGTGGCAGTCAAATTTTCCACACTTTATTTTTTACATCGCATTAAAAATTCATTTACAAAAGCAAAACTTTACAATCTTAGTGCTTTAAACACTTTTTATGCACCAATATTCATTATATTTTCTCTTTTCTTCAAATCATGATCCCTATTAGCCTTGAAAGTATCATAAAATAATATTTTACATATTATTTTACACGCTATTTCGCTTACATGTATAATTTATGGTACAAAACAGTCTCACCTGGCAACACTTGCTCAACATCCGCCATTGTCGTGCAAAGTGCGTTGCAGAGTGCTTGTGTGAAAAAGTTAAGAGTGAATTTTTAAGGTGAGAAAATGTCTGAAATTAAAGCAGAAGGTGAAGCGCCGTTGCCCCAAAGGCTCCCAAATCAGGGCGGCAATGCCGCGGGGCCCCCGAATCAGGCGATGAAGGGGAATCAGCCGCTCAAGGGGAATCAATCGAATGAGAATCCCGAAGGTCAAATGGGCAGGAAGCCCCAGCGGAGTCCCTTCCAGCAGGGCGGAATGATGAAGAATCAGCGGGGGAATCGGGGCTTTGGTGGGCCCAAGAACCAGATGAATCGTCCCCGTGGCAATCAGAACTTCCAACAGCGCAATGATGGAGCAATGAAGGTAAAATTTTCGTGAATTTCTCTTTTTCTCAAAATGGCGGCCTACTTGGCGTCGCCCCATTTACGCCTGAGACGGACAATTAGGTTCACCTTTTGAGTCTTTTTCTGTAGATTTTTTAAGGTTTGTGAATTCCCCGGCCACGCCACGCTCTTTTATGACCAAAGATTCTCTTTAAGAGTGCCCATGTGGTTTAATGAACGCAAAAAATAGGGGAGAGGAAAATTCCACGCTGACCTCGTGGCTAAAATGAGGAAATATTCCTCTTGGCCCGCGGTTGGACGAGACAATTTCTTTTATTTCTTCGATATTTGGTGCTTCAGTGAATGTTTATAATACTCTTCTTGACGAAAACTCTTTCTCCATTTGTATAGAATGAGCAGAATCGGGATGGAGATGAGCGCATGCCGCAGCAGGGACAGGGAGGAGGACCACGCGGTTCCTTCCAGAGGCCCAAGAATGATGATTATGCCATTCAGCAGAGGTTGAAGTACTTGATGGGGCCCATCCATGATATTCCGCCAATTGATCAGGCGGAGATTAAGTTCTGCGGCAGAAATCGCCTCTATATTGGCAACTTGACCAATGATGTGACTGAGGAGGAGCTGAGACAGTTGTTCGCCCCTTATGGCGAGATTGGGGAGCTCTTCTTGAATCCGGAGAAGAATTTCGCATTCATCAAAGTTGTAAGTATATTTTTCAATATTTTTGGTAAATATTTGGTTAAAGAATCCAAAACTTTAACTCATTTAGAGACTTAAAAGCAAGTTAAGAGTTAGCCCTTCTAAATGAATTAGTTCCTCATTTTCCTGAAAATGCTTGAGAGCTTCCCTGAACACGAAAATAAATTATTTCCTCTGAAATTCACGCCTGAAGTGGATTAGAGCAAGTTGTTTCAAAACTCTTATCTATTTTATATAATTCTCCTCAGGATTACCATGCAAATGCTGAGAGGGCAAAGAGAGAATTGGATGGGACGGTGCGCAAGGGAAAACAAATGAGGATTCGCTTTGCTCCAAATGGGACAATCCTGAAAGTGAAGAACATTGCGCCATATGTCTCCAATGAGCTGTTGTATAAAGCATTCGAGGTGTTTGGACAGGTGAGTGATCTGTAATTTCATCCTTGTCATTTTAGAATGAGCTCTGGTAAATCATGAATAAAGAAAACTAATTGTATTGACAATCAAGATATGAGCGCCAAATTGCATTTTGGACTGTTGTATGATGTTATCAAAAATTCTGGCTGTGAGCCATTCAATTATTGTCAATCCAACATTTTCGCTTCTCTTGACAATTTATCGGTTTGCATAAAATACACTTCATTTGCTAATTGCCACTTTATTTGAGTGAAGAGTAATTAGGTTAATTGATTTGTTGAATTTGGATTTTATTGACAACAAAGAGTTAATATAAACTTTTGATATTTTAAGGTCGAACGCGCTGTCGTGATTGTTGATGATCGTGGTAAACCATCTGGTGAGGGAATTGTTGAGTACTCCCGCAAAGCCAGTGCAATGACAGCAATGCGTCTTTGCTCCGAGAGATGCTTCTTCCTGACATCGTAAGAGATTGATTTTCTTTTCCAAAAATCCTCTTTTTTATTGATTTGTCATTGAATTACAGATCACTTCGCCCAACTGTTCTTGAGATGATGGATCACATTGATGAGACCGATGGATATCCAGAGAAGTCCATCAATAAGAAGATGAATGACTTTGCTCAAGCACGTCAAGTGGGACCCCGTTTCGCTGAGGCGGGAAGTTTTGAGCATGAATACGGGACAAGGTGGAAGCAACTGTATGAGATGTTCAAACAGAAGCAGGATGGATTGAAGAGAGAATTGGCAATTGAGGAGGACAAACTGGAGGCTCAAATGGAATATGCTCGATATGAGCATGAAACTGAAATGCTGCGTGAACGTGAGTTTTATTAAACCAATATTTTTAGCATTCTCCACTTATTTCAATATTTTGTTTAGAATTAAGAATGAGAGAGCAAGATCGCGATCGTCAGAAGAAGGAGTGGGAGATGAAGGAGCGTCATCATGAGGAGATGAGATCTCGCGAGGAGGTGCAGATGCGTCAAAATCAAGAGGATATGCAAATGAGAATTATGCGTCAAGATGATGAATTGAGGAAGAGACAGCAAGAGAATACCTTGTTTATGCAGGTAAAAGACGTGCTAGTACGTATATATGAATTATTTTCAAAGACATATCTTTTTAATGATGATATTTTTGGTCCGTGTTTATGAATTTTCAATGATTTCTCAACTTGTCCATGTCTGAAATTCTTTAATTATTTCAAAACTTATCCTTTTTGCAATGAGTTTTTAATTATTGTTTCGAATATATTCATCAGGCGCAACAGTTGAATTCATTGCTCGACCAACAAGAGCGTAAGAACTTTGATGATCGTCGTGGAGGCTTCAATCAAGGTAAATGATAATGAAAATACTACCGTGAAGTTATTAAATTTTTTAACTCTTCCTCTTTTCTATTGTTTCAGGACCCGATATGAATCAAATGCCGATGAACGTAAGTAGTATTACTTTTGCCTGTTAAAATTTGACTCTCCTTAAAGAAAAAACAATGACTGTTGCCAAAAAGAAATTATGAGATTCTTAGTGTATGGAATTTAGTCATTTTAAATTGACAAAACCTTACTCAGTATAAAGCTATTACTCAGTGAATTCTCGTTTATCTCAAACTATGAAGTATTTCGTGACAAAGGTCACAAATTATCCCTGATTTTGTATTTTGACTTACCTACCTACTTCAGAAGAAGTGATGTG
>CAKKOB020002084.1:0-15712 GCA_918844115.2 Phlebotomus perniciosus
CGTTTTTCGTAAAATTTATGAATTTATTATTTTTTCTCTTTTGAAAAAATATTATCAGAAGTAAGCCTATTTTATGATTCCAAAGTGACTTTGAGCGAAATCAAACTGGAACAGGTCATGAAATGAAAATATAATTTTTTGAGAAAAATTTTAAAAATTCTCTATTTTAGAACCTAAATATAATTTTCTAGGAAAAGCCTGAGATCCAAACTATATTTTTCCTTGAATGGTACATCCTTATAGTACCTATTCAAAAATATACACATGAAAAAAATCAAACAATGAGAAATATCAGAAAAAAACATTTTTTCTCTCGGGGTCAGTACCCCGTGGTCCTCAAAGGGTTAATAGATTGCCTTTATTCATATTTATTATAAATTTCGCAAATTGGCGAATTTTAGCACAAATTTGCGCAAATTTTCTGAAAATCAATAAATAAAATCAGTATATTATGTAATTAATATAATTTAAAGAACATATGTATTATAATACATTTTATATCCAAATTATCACTTTGAATGACCAAAACTGTAAGAACTCTAGTAGTTTGAAGTTCTCAAAAGGATATCATGTTAGTGCATCAAAATTCCCGCCTTTTCCCTGCCAAAATAAAAATAAAAATCAAATTTAATATTAGTGAAATATTGGCCAAAGAATATTCTTAACAAAATGCCTTGCAAAATGCTTTATTAAATAAATTTCAAAATTTTATGCAATCCTTTAAAATATTTTAAAAATCTTTGAAAAGATGTATGAATTTTTATTTATCGTTTTTAAAGAACTGAAAATTTATTCGAAGAAACAAAAATTTCCTAATGAATTATTCATTTTTTTTTTAATTTTTGATTCAAAATCGTATTATTTCTCATTATTTTTGTTCTAAATGAAGCTATACTTGCAATACTTACTGGATTTATTTATAAGCAAATTTTCTGATTCTATTGGGCACTAATCCAAATTTAAAATTCCCGACATAATCTTCAAAATTGCATCTAAAGTCTTAACGATTTTACTTGTTGATTCTTCGAATTTGCCTCAAATTATTAAGAAAAAGAAACTTAAAGTTGTAAAAGCTTGCCAAAAATTACAAATTACCCGACTCTTCGTTATTCAATTTATCATTTCACCCAAGATTTAATGAAGATGACACCCTGGGACTTGAATTCAATTTCAAGGAATAATGCCAATTGAAATGAGATTTACCGTAATTGTGCTTAGAGACCCTTCCCTTGACGAATCCTAGCATTATCCAATTTCAATATGTTCAATTTTCTAGACAACCTCAGGGTGACAAAATGTTAGCATCTGCTAAAGAAATTAGATGTATTGAACCAGTAACTTAATAGTTTTGTATATATGGGGAGGCTTTATGTGACTATTCTGACCAGAGATAGGTAAACAATTTAAATTACATTATAACAGGTGAAATGGAGAAGCTATCGTGGGCCATATGAATCCCCAAAATAAAATTAGTTCTAGTTGAGAGCTTTTCGCCATATAGTTAGTGACGTATAATGGAATCTTGGAGAATAATTTTGCCAAGTGAAATCCCATTTCGGGGCTTGTAAGAGCAACTGACTTGATTCAATTTTAATTGTGTTCATGGCAACAGGTATGAAATGAAAGTTCTGCCGCAACATTTCTCGCCTTTTCGTGACTCCCGAATTTCAAATATATACATAGTGAGACGTTCCCACACAACTTTCATGAAAATTGGTAGGAAATCCGGGTGAAATTTTCTCACTGGACGTGCTGGCAGTAACTTCTTGTTCCGCATTTCGCTCTATAAAATCCACCCATCGTGGTAAGTTTACACAATAGCTCGGTACACAGAATTTATCGAAAACTCTTGTATTCTTTCGAGTATTTACCATTGTGTCATAAATCATAAATCAGTCACTCTCTTTTTCTCTAGTTTTTTTCTCTAGAATGCTTGCTTGTTGTGTTTTTATTTTCTGTGGGGATACGCTTCGCCTCTGGCTTCTTCCGAGACATGTTTATTCACTATAACATGGTTGCAGAGGAGAATAATAAAAAGTTTTTCCCCAAAAACCATTTGGAGGAATAGTATAAGAGAAGAGTGACTGCCACAGTCGGAAAATGGTATATATGGTTTTGTGATAGATAAATATTTTGAGGAAATTGTTATTGCAATAGTGATGGCAACAGGAAGTTTCTAATTTGCCTGAAAAACAACCCCAAGAGAGCGGGAGCTTTAACCGCAAAAGCTTCAACCGCACCGGCTCTGACGAATTACGGTGAATTTGCATGAGACTTTGTAAAGATTAGAAAGGAAAGGGAGACGTTTTAAAAATAATCCCATACTTAAAAGCTTTCCCATCTAATGGTGTAGTAATTTATTCTCTCTACCCTCTCACTCGCGAGGAAGATTTTTTCACCCTCAAGCTAAAACCAAAGGGGAGATATTCACGTTCATTTCAACGTGAATAGGAAGTGCGAATGCATTTTTGGAAGTGAATGTATCAATAGTTATAGCTGAGTTTATTTTGAAACATCCTTAGTAAATTAAGGAGCTTTGGGAAATTTTGTACATAGTTTTAAAATCAATTTGGCGAGCTTTTCAAATTTTGGAAAGCTCTTTGGTCTGTTTGTGAGCTGTAGCAATTTTTTAGAGAATATTGATTGAAGTGATTGAGGAAATACTTGAAATTTTGATTTTTTAGAGTCTATAAAGAAATTGTAAAAAGCTCCCGAACTTTACCGAGAATACTAGAAATTTTCTGAGCTTTTAAAAAATAACACCGTTTAAACTACAATTATCTCCCCCTTGGCTGAAGCACTTTTTTACCAATGCAAGTCAGACATAAAGCGACAGACAGATGAAAAAGAGACGAAAGCTCATGTGTGACGATTGAAAAATGACCAAGAGCTTTTTGTATAATTTTAACTTTTAACTTTTTTCCATCTATAAAATTCTGCGGGTAAAATGGAAATATTTTTTTCGAGACAGGATGCAATTGATGGTTGACTTCGTGCAAAAATTTCGCCCAAATAAATAAAAATACGACTGACAGAGATATATAGCGAACTACTCATTTTGTCAATGCTTTTCTATGTACAACATCGTGAAGTTTTTTGCATGACAACATTTTTGCACTTGCAATTTTGACACATTCTGGGAAAATTGATGACAATAAGGCACACAATTGCAGCTATTCATGAGTCTACGAGAGATTTGTCATGCAGGACAGTCTCTAAGCCCTTATGAAAAGACAAAGTCAAAATAAAAAGAGAGAAGAAGGAGTGTAAGAGATGTCCAAAAAGTTTAATGCTATGAAGAGTATATCGTTCACAGACACTCCATATCCCATTGTGTGCCATGGGATCATGAAGAGACGGGAAAAACTTTGAAATTGATAAACTTCGTCCAACTTTGATAATATTTGCACTGATACGATGAAGATGGCGCATTTAAGGAGTTGAAAGAGGAATTTCGTATGAAAAGTACAGTGTCAGTCATAATTCAAAGAATTCAAAATTTTATTAATTTGTCAGATTTGTTTCTCCTGCATAGAAATGCTCCGAAAGTCTAACACAACAGACTCAACAGACGTAAAGTTTTTCGTAAATGGATGAAGGAAAAGTGCTTTCATGACTTGTCTTTTCGCCTTACATAAAAGTTTTGTAGGATAATATGAAAATATTTTATTTGTAAATCAATATTCTCCTCCCTAAGTAACCTTATAGTTTTATCCATAGACATACTCAGCAATATAACACTCCGACATGGAGCGACGATGATCAGTCGCAGATAAAAAAGCTTCCGCAATTTTATTTGATATCATGACCTATAAAATCGTACAATCTTCCCCTTATTTCCGTCCTGGGACATCCACTTTTCAAATGTTGAGAAGTTGAAGAGAAATATAAAGATTATTCATTTTTCACACTATCCCGCCACCTTTTTTGGTAGACGAGAAGAAGAATATGTTGAGGAATGATGTTAAATTACTCCGTCTTTTTGCCATGCTTTGGGAAAACGATTCATGAAAATATAAAGGTAAGAAATTAACTATAGGTATTAGAAATTATTATGCAGAAATTCTACAGAAATTTTTGAAAGCTCTGACTTAGTAATTAATCCAAGTTAACATTTTTAAGAATTTTATTAAATCTTTTACAAAATTTTAAAAATTCAAGTAAGACTTACAAGTATTACTTATTTCAAGAAGTCCTTAATTGATTGTATAAGAGATCGCAAATTGACCCAAAAGCTTTTGAAAGCTATCCTATGCTCTTTAAAGCTCATTCCATTTTAATCCGACACTTGCCTGCTCTTCCTCTAAATATTACTTGTTGTTGTGAGACAGAAAAATTATTATAACTAAACATTTCTTACCCTTAAACCCTCAATTAAAATACGTGTCATTTAAAAGACTTCTCTTGGTGAAACATGTCGGTTGACGACTAGTTTTCTACCGAGAAGATGGTTTCTATGGTTGAATTGAGGTTGAGTTCCTCCCCCACCCCCCATTGTTTTCTTGTCATCCTCCCCGGCAAAAGGGGTGCCACTCATTTCGCCTCGAGTGCAAATAAATTCCGAGATTTGCCACCGTAAAAATTCCATGAGAAATAATAAGGAGGAGAGAGTTTCGTGTGACGGACAAATGAGTCCTTCCATAATGAGGTGAAGATGGGTGAACATGTAATTCCTATTCGACTATTGAGACATGGACAGTCCTAATTGGTGTCCATTTTCCTTTAGCAATGCTAATCTCTCAATCGGACGACAAAAGTCAATTTGGGGAATACTGGGATGACCATATCATTGCATGACAATGACTTTCACTGGACCTATTATGCTAATTTGTGGCTTAAAATTTGACTTTCATTGCTTCATAATTTCCAGATCCTTTGAACTGGCGGCCTGAGGATGGAGGATTTGGTTATTGGGCTGCAATAGCGATATTAAACAATTCTCCTGCGAGGCTTAATTTCAAAGGGCCTGTAATTTATAAGCATAGCGGTTTAGTATCCAGTTTGCACACGCACCCCATACTCAAAAGTTTTGAATGCATACAAATTATGAATATTCATTGGACTATATAGAATGATCCCTTATGGCAATACATAGTTCAGTTGATTGTAATACGATTAATTGAATGAAAACAGTCTTGGACAGAACCTTTGGTAAGTAACCCAAAAACTATTTGTTCGAGCTTTCTGAAGCTAGATAAACTTTCAATTTGCCCAATGAGTATTTCTTGCAGGGTATAAAAATTACAGGAACAGATGGGAAGGCTTTTGTCATTGTTTCAATTCCCACTTTCAATGAATAAATTAAATCGACTGACTTGCCAATTGTGCCTGGCACGAGAATGCCCCAAAGGCATTCAATGTAATTGACTTTGCTGGCTCGGGATGAGACGGTTGGATTGACATTGTCGTCTCCGAAGGGCTTGACTTCGACAAGGCTCCCTAAAATTATTGGTTCTTGATATATCGATTCTCAGAAAGAAGAATTTCTCTTTAACATGAGGTGAACTTTCAAGCTTACGAGCCAACTTTAGCCATATTGTATTCAAACTCTAAAAAGTTCAACTACCTCTGTTTCACTAAAGTGCTTCAGAAAACCATAAGATATAAATTTGTACGCTTTCGATAAGTTTTCCCAAAATGAGTTTCGCAAACAATGGTAAAAGTAAAAATGTCTAGAATTTCAACCCGATATCTCGTTATGAAATTAATATTCAAGGAAAACCAATATAAATATTCCTCGTACAGTTTCCACCGAAAATTTTGGCAATAATTTCAATACCCGCATTGAATTTCTTTACTTTCCAAATTGTTGACTTTCTCCTTTTAATCCTTTTTCTTCGCTCTTGAACAAACAAGCCGGCAAGAAAAATCCTAATCAATTCAATTAAATCGGGAAAAAAATGAACATTGGGATGGAATTTTTCATAAGAGAGTGGAATTTGGTGACTGGGAAGACACACCATTAATAAAAAAAGCAATTACTCTGAACCAAGTAAGAAAATGAAAGTCGATGCATGCAAAGTTGTGTAAATATTTGAATAAGCATAATTGTGGGATTCTGATTAATGAAATCCAAAACCCACTCTTTGTGATAAATTCGCCTTACAGGAAAATCAAGGGGGAGATATTGTGTTCAGAAAGAGCTTTCAAGGAGTTTTCAACATTTTACGAGCTTTTGGATCGGTTCGTGAGTTTTAACAATTCATTTAGAACTTCTTGGTTATTTGTATTTTGGGTTAAATATTTGAGGGCATTTTAAGATTTTTCTAAAGCTTTATAAGAAAGTGTATTAAAATTTAATGAAAGCTTTTCAAAGCTCCGAAGTGCCAGAAGTTTTTGAACTTTCATACACCTTTTCCACCACAATATCTCCCCCTTGGGATATATCAAATGAAGTTAAATTTCAATTTAATTTGATTAAAATTGCCACAATAATATAAATAATAACTCGTTAAGTTCAATATCATGACATTTATGCTCTCAAATACTAAACATATCCAATTTCTCTTACAGATTCTTTCCTCTTTTTCTTGGGTGTTCATGAGAAATGCTTGGGGGAAATTGGGTAGAAAATCAAATGTCTCTGGTGCTCAATTTTGCCTCACATTTAACTCACAACGAACGCCTTCAGTAAATTACGCGTATAATAATTTTATGACATGTGTGAATGAGCATTTCATTTTATGCTCTGGACTTCAAGGTAAACTTTTATGGTCTCATTAAACAGGAAGGTTTCAACATTTTATATAATCGCAATAATCTGAATTGTAGGCATAGTTAAAAATCTTGAATTGAATGCTTATTTATTTGCAAACAAAATTTGTCAATCTGAATTTATCGATACTTAAATATATGTATCTAGAAACTTTTCGAAAGTTTGTGAAATCTTACTGAAAAATAATATTATAAATTTCTCCCAATTTGCAGGTGCGAGTGAAAATCGCTTGAAATTCAATTTGAATAACTCTCTTTGAAATTGAGGGTTTGAGAAATCCACTTCTTGACTGTAGCTTTCAGCACACATTTTGCTTTTCTCCTCATGTCTTCCACATAAATATTTGTGAGTGCGCTTAAAATTGCGTTCAATCGCCTATTTTTGTCGCATTTCTCCAGTTGCTGAAGCCTACACTCGTTGGCACATTAAAATAACTTCCCCCGCAACTATTTCGCGCCAAACAGAAATTTTTTTCCTCTGCCTGAATTGCCGCATGTCATCCACTCTCCTTGGCGGGATGACTTCGAGAAAGTTGTGTGTCAAAATATGGGACAATTATTTCTCGAGTCGTTGACAAACGAAGAAAAATTGCGGTTGTTTTCTCACTTGGAATCTTCTCTTTTTTTCCTTTCTTCGAGGCATAACTTTCTCCCCATCCACAGGACACTCAATCACGAGCCTTTCCCGGGAGCTTTCTTTGTGCTTTCCACGAAATAGATTCATTCTTAGAAGCTGCCGCCAACACGAATTCACTATATGTTTCTCTCTGTGATTCTACAATGAACACGTATACAAGGATCTACTTTTCAGCAACATCTCCGGAATACAAATCATGACAACATTGTGTCATTATCGGTTTGTAAATCAAGATCTGGGTTTCTCTCTTACATATCTTTAGGACACTTTTTCTCCCATGGCTCCATTTGGTAATTCACAGGAGAATTAATTGAATTTATTGGGGCCATCCTGGACAAATCCCCAATCGTTTGTTCAACGAACTTTTCCACTGATGAGAATCGAGCTTTTCTTTATGAAATCCAAGATGAAATCTAATTGAGAAATATTGAAGTTCGAAGGACTTAGAATTGCTCGTGGTTTAAATTGCATAGCTGATGGTTAAGCTTAGATAACTTTCAGACCAACCACAACAAAGCTTCCAAAAAGCTCTTAGCATTCTCAAGGGATTTCTGCACTCATAGCAATATTTTCACCGAGCCAGTGGCCTATCAAAAGTAAGAAACTCAGTGGTGACGGCAGTAAAATTCACCATAAAATAATTAAGCAATCTTTTTACATTCCATAAATTCTAATGAGGATGTTCTCGGTGTTTCACCATGAGTACATCCTACTTGAGTGAAAAGAGAGCTATATAGAGGGAAAATGAGTGAAATTTTCCTACGAAATTTATGCTACACCTTTACAGACTGGTGAAGGTTAGTTTCTTTTAATATTTTGAACCTTTAAAAAACATTTTGCAACAATTTTTCTAAAAAAAACTTTTTGATAAATCTCGTGATAAAGTCTTGCTATAAAGTAAGATATAGTAAATTAGATAACTTTTTAAGTGTTCAAGCCTTTAAAACTTTGAATAATAGAACTTTTAAAGATACTTCTAAAGCTTTCTGCCTTTAGATTTTTGGGAGCTTTAATAGATTTTCCTTAAGCTTTCTTAGAAATAGATGGAACAAAAGCTTTTAAAAGCTTCCATCAAAGCTCCCCCTTTCAAAGTGTGCAAAGTATTGAGAAGCTTTCAATACAATTTCTTCCTTGATATAATATAAACTTCTTGAAAAAGTTGCAATAAAAAGCTTTTAAGTGTTATTCCATTAATCTTCATCTCCTATTCTGCCTATAACTTTCAACTCTGATTGAGCACCTCATTTTGAGAGGTGCTTCGTGTAAAATTACACCGAAAGTTTCATCCCTCGCACAGTGAGATTTTTTCTTGCCCTCAAGTGTATCTCGTGGTTCTCCCATGTGACCCACTAAACAGGCCACCCTTCAGCAGCATCCGGAGATTATTTTGTGTGTCACAAGTGTACTTCCGGTGAGCAGAGAGAGCGGAAGATTTCAGCGTCTCTTTCTAGGGCGTGTTGATTGATAAACAGGACGGACGTGGTGGAATAGATGCAAAAGGCCACAGATTACATATTGCTCGTGTTACGGAGGATGTGCACTAAGGATTTGACTGGCAACCGAGAGGGAAGCTTCTATGCGAACTAGGTTGGAGTTGGGAGTGGGGCCACCCTGTGAAATGCTAGGCAGTTATTCGTCTTGTGCCGGAGGAATGGAATGTAATATTGGAATTCCTTTGAGGCCATTATTTTGTGTATGAAGTGGAGAAAAGTGTTTCGAGGAGGATGTGGTGATGAGAGTCAATTTGATCGCTCCTATACATCACTGGGTGTTAGTGGAGTGACCCCCATAGACCTTGACCTAAATTCTTTCCCTTTTAGAAACACGTTTCACTGCCTCGAGAATTGCACAACATGTTTCCCCGAGTTTAATTGTGAGAAATTGCTTCATTCGCGGGAGCGCTGTAAAGTTCGCGGGCGGGAGCACATTTCACCTGATTTATGTTCTCAGTGAGGTGGGATGGATTTGACATCATCCGTGAGATTTCCACAACGTATACCTCCATCTGTAATTTGCCTTTATTCATCCTCCGTGGCAGTGATAAAAGTTAACATGATTGAGGGAATTCTCTCGTACGTGGTGGCTTCACATTAACAATTTGGCCAAAAACCAATAGTCATAAAAGCTTTCCCTCCCTTTTACGGCGACTTTAGCTTTACAATTAAATTATCTTTGGTACATTCCCCCCGAGGTTTGGAGCATTCATCGTCGACTTCTTTCACACTTGCCACATTAAATGCATCCAATGTAATTCAGTTTGATTTTATTACATGCACCATTATCAAAATGTTTTCAGAAGCATCACACACCATCCGTGTTCAGCTGTGCTGAGCTTTTATTGTTGAGCGCGCCGCTTTTGAAGAGGGGATATTAAAAGCTTATGAAATGGCTTTTTCTGTTGATTGTTAATACACGAGAATTTATTATTGGCTTTTATGTTTTTTGTGTACTATCATTGAAAAAGGAGAATATGACAAAAGTACACTCAGAAAAATGTTAGGATTTGCGAGAAAGATAACAGTGAATTTATGAAAATTGAAAATTATGATCAAAAAAGCAATATTGTATAATAAAAGTATAATAATTTTCATGTTCAACAAAACCATTCAAGTAAGCGTGTGTAACTTTTTGTCTCTGATATTTCCGAGTGTATTTCTCTGTGTTTTAAAAATGTTTTCTGCAAACAATACGAATTCAAAATAATTGTTGCACTCTGGGTTTTCTTTGCCGTATTCATAGGGTATTATCTATGGTGTTAAAGTACGATTTGATAGAGAAAACAAAAATTTTTCTACCATAAACATCACATAAATTTTATATCAAGTTTTTATGTCTTCTTAGCACCATTTAAATTTTATTTGTGCAAAATATTCAAAGGATTTCATGCTTCTGACCTAAGACAAAGAACACTCACGTGAAGCAAAATCCATGACTGTATATATAGCAAATGGAAACCTATGAAAAAATAATACGACTGATGTAAAAATTGTACCTTTTCAACTGGATTTTATTCCTCCATGGAGACATTCAAGAATTTCTTGCAAGTTGCTCCGGCAAGATTTATTCATGAGAGCCATTCAATCAATATTTTATTGAATTACGCACAATATTTCGCTGAAGGAATGATTGGGGGATGGTTTGGGGTATAGCCCATAACATTTAAGAGATGGCAATGAATTGAGTCTGATGGCATCGATTGGGAATTTGCAATTCTGGTGACATTGATTTATCAAATACCATTGACATTGAGTGACTCAGGGGAGAGGACAAGTGGTTGACTCTTTTCAGTTTCCCATTAAATTTTTCACCGACACGGCGAATTTATTTTCCAAAGAAATCATTTGATTATAGAGTGAAAGGAAATCTTCACGAAAACTTTTTGCATAAGATTTTGTCAAAATCAAATCAATGAGTCGATGAAAACTCATTAGGATTTATTCGAAAGTTCCCATTTTTAATTTATGCCAATTTGCATCTTCAAAATGCCCCAAAGATTAAGCTCATAAAATAACCCAAAATGTGATTTTATCCCACGAACTTGGAAAAAGCAGGTATGAAAGTGTTTGAAAGTGCGGAGAACCAGTCACCTGGCTCCCTATATCAAATTCGAATTGGAAAGTTTCACATTAATAAAATCATGAAATGGGATAAAGAGACCTTTTATTTTGTCGAAAGTAATAAAACTTTAAAGTTATCGGGAACGTGCTCAGAATGAAGAGGCGAGAAAGCACATGAAAGTCTGTCGATGGGAAGGTGTCTTGAGGTGCTTTTTCTCTATATGTTCGTCAACGCGGGAGTGAGAGGCAATCATCGTCGTTTCTCCATTAAAAGGGGTTTTCTTGATATTTCTCCATGCCAGATTTGTTGTGAGAGAGTTTTGTGCCGAAATCCATATTGATTCATATTTGTGCTCAGGCTGTTTTAGACTTTTTGAAATCATGTGAAATGTCATGATTTCCTCATGGGAGTTTCACACCGAGAAAGATCGGAGGCGTATGAAAGTTTTATTTAATAGCGCGATTTAGGAAAATAAAGTTCTATGTTCTGAACAAGAAGTTAAGGTAAATTATTTTGAAGGTTGCAGTTATTTTTGAATTTGAATAATGCTCTTGAAGTGCGAGTAATCCAATTCAGCGAGTAATCAAATTTTCTAAACAATACTGACTATAAAAAAACAGTCTGCAGTTTAGATCATTAGGTATAATAAGCACTTATAAAAGAAAATTTGATTGTTGAATGAATAAACAAATTTATACTTGAAAATTAAAGCTGTTTTCTTTATTATTACAATAACTTTTTTAATCGCAAACCCTGGCCAGAGTTCAAATGAGAGATGATATTGCAATTATTATTTTGTATATCCTGATATGGGGGTTCGTCGGTCGATTCGAAGGGGTTGAAACTGCGAAGATCGCAACATCATTTATTAAAATGAAACATGACGCAGTGCTTTCACATACGATTGCACAGTTTTAATGTCTTTGCGCCGGTGGACGCGAATATTTGAGCTTCTGCTGGCTATCACAATATGCGACTCTGGGGTAAGCCGTGAAAGCTATACAATCAACAGAAATAATTAAAATTACCCACCATTAATCAGTCAGGAAAACACTCGCCACCCTCACTTTAGGGGTCCTCCAAGTGATTTTTCATGCTCATGCATGTGTGGGGTCACCATTACAAGATGATTCATGATCTGTGATTGTTTGGCCAGGAGAGGTGGAATGGGACAAAAAGCTCCACCTCTCCGGGAAGCGCCAAAGGAAATCAATTATTTACATTTGGTGCTTTCGATTGCCCAGGAGGGATTTTCTCTGCTTCGGTTTTTGGAACAAATTTCATGGGAAAATTCACACGAGAGACCTCTCGGAGATTTATCATTTTTCTCGCCATGTGAAAATCTGGCATTCACCTCTATTAACTCAGCATTTTATTTCTCACATGAAATATTGGACTTTACATGTTGTATACCATGAAATTCATTTCGCTTTTATTTTTTACTTAGAACTCTGCTATTCATCATTTTCTACAGCGTAGTGTCTTTGTAGAGTATGGGGGTAGGGGAGTTTGTGCTATAAAATGGAGAGCTTTCTAAAGGTGCTGGTATACGAAAGCAATAGAGAATTAATAGAAACAGACAGCAGAACTACTGCCGTGTGACACCATCTTAATTGATAAATCAATGAATAATATGTATGTTTTTTTTTAAATAAAGAAATCGACCATGTTTACAAGACCACTGCCAGTCCAAATCACCTGAAATCTCAAAAAAAAAGCACTTTGTATACGAAACAAATTCAATTCAATCTATTCGTGAACAGTAGCAACATGAAGGTATTCTCCTTATTTGTCGACAGAGACCATTTCCAGCCCATGGTAAACAATTGAAATTGGCTGCGATGGAGGTGTTTCTGCTGGTGGTCTAAGATTGAGATTGGCACATGGAATACACCTCGTAAGACACGCACACAAAACACCGGAACCATCCTCGAATCTCACTCTCTTCTAGCTTCCGGCCGCCCATTAAAAGGCGCCCGGCAGCGCTCAAGAGGCCACCCCCTGAGGTGGTTTGGGCGCACGATGGAATCATAAAGATTTTATTAGGAACTCCTCGGGGAGTAATTATTTCTGATTGCGATGGTTTGCCTGGGAAAGCACTAAGTGGCGAGTGAGTTTCCGTGCAAATGTGACCTGTTGAGAAGCGACGGGAGCCAAGAGGGAAAACATCAATGAAGTGCAATATTTGCGGGGGTGAACATGCGAAATGATCCTTCTTACTCTCCAATAAGACTTTGATTTTGTGACTTTCCTTCCTTTCCTTATAAAAGTGCTATGACCAAATGGGTTCGTGAGTATCTTGTTTATTATGCGGAATCAAATCATTAAATTCCGACATAAAGAGTAACTATTATACATCCAGGATTGTAAACTAAATACGGTTGTAATTCGCGAGAAAATAAAATCGAGGAAGATGAAATCCAATTTCCCACTGAAGTGCGAATTGCGGGTGCGAAGTGCTTAATCATTTGTATGGTAAATGGATATTCTCGTTTCAGTTTTGATGACGAGAAGTGGAAAAATTTGTGGGTTATGGAAAGAGCCAATCTCATTTATTTCATCTGTCCCCATGATTGTTTGAGTGTGTTAAATTTTTCACAACATTAAGATTTTTGGCACGTCTTCGACATATTTCATTTTTATGAACTCCATCTTCAAATGGATATATTTAATTTATCCAAACCACTCCACTTAACATTTTTTTTCTCCCTCCTATAGACAGAAACGACACCCTATTCTGGGTGAGATATAATTCACCATTGTGAACTACATGGGAGAGGAAATGTGAAAATTGTGCCCATTATTTTCGTACCAATTCTTTAACAGTCTTCTTTTATGCGTCTCTTACACGACCCACAAAAATCAAGGGGTTAAGAGCATAAAATAGCATATTGGGCAATAGCAGTGTGACTGTATGTGACCATATTGGCAACATTTGCTGCAACAAAATTAAATAAACCAGCTTTATAAAAATCTTTCCAAAGGATTAAGAGTAAAAACATTTATAGTCTCTTCTTTCATTTAAGATCTTAACCCCTCATTACTTGGCTGTATGTTGAAATTAATTGTAGAGAAAAGTGAGAGTGAGAGAAGAGTGAAAAATATAACTTTACATTTTAATATAAATTGCATGGCATGAAGGTGATAAATGCGCCAGCCGATATCTCTGTGAAAATTCACAGAGACATAATGGTATGGCATCTTGTGTAAATCATGCCCACCTCGTTGGCTGAGTAAATTTAATTACGCACCAGCCTGATACAGGTAAGGTGCGTGTGTGGTTGTGAAAAACCACCCCAGCATCAGAGATGAGCAACATGCCATTTATACACCTTTCAAAATTTATTGAGTGATAAAATATAAACAAACACCGAAAGATCCTGGGCGTCGTCAGGAAATGCTATTCGCGAAATTTTCACGAGATTTTCATCAGGCGATGGGGTGATGAAAAAGACGTTACTTAACATCGTAGATACATCTTTAAAAGGAGGGAAAATATTCATGAAAGACGAAGAGAAATTAAATCGCTATTTTCATCAGGATGTGGCAATAACAGATTTAACATGAAAGACCTCACATTTCTTGTTTATTTCTTCTAATGTTCATAAAGATTTGCAATAACATTTTCTCATATATATTTTTATACACAACAAATGTATATAAATATATATCTCTGACTAATACTAATTTGCAGTAAAATAGATGAGACTGTGTGATTGAGAGTCTGTGGGATCGCCTTAATCCTCACGTTTAAATTAATTCATAATATTTTTCAGCACAATATCGTCTTCTCTGTTTCAACGTGAGAGATAATACCTGGAATCCTTCCGTTCATACACAAAATATCACCCTCAACCTCCTGCCGGGAGCTTCTGTTGAGCTTTTGCAGTGTTTGAGAAAATAACAGTTGATATCAGAATCTCTGTGAAAATTGTATCCCTCCAGGAGATCCACAGTGAATTATTTAGGATGTGCAGGGGTGAAAATTTACGTGCTATTTTTCAGGAAGTTGAGTTTCTCCCTTGCAAAAGTGTATCAGTGTCTTTTTGTTGCTCTTCCGTGATTCAAGAGGATAAAGTTGAAAGGGCAAAACTCCCGGCATTTTTCTGAATCTATTGCCTTTCAGGAAGTTTCATCACAAAGCACTGAAAGATTAGATTAAGTGAAATACAATCTGGAGTTTTCGCAAAAGACACTTTTCCTTTCTCCGCTCCTCCTCATTTTCCGCCCAACCCCACATCAACTCACCACGACAATATGTCACCATCTGCAAAGACAAAGCCACAATTGTATGTTAATAATCGTGGCTTGTGACATTTCACAGAGAAGACAAGATAACAAATAATCTATTTATGTAATTTTAGGTACCCCCAAAATACAAATGAAATGTATGTAAAGTCCCCGGAGATGTTTATCTTTGTTTGCTCTCTGACAAACAGCCACACAAGGAGTTCACTCCGCCACGAATGTTGAAAGGCTCCAACCCCAATAAAAACAACTTGTGTCTTTCTATGATTAATCCGCTTCTGGTAACATCAAGTGGATTCCACATATGAGACTTCCAACACCCAAACAAGAAGATGATGTGTCGCCTTTGATAAACGGATTCATTGTTTAATTCAATTTTCCATCATGAAGAAAGTTCCTGCCAAATGCAGAGATAAGACTTGTAATCTAATTCACTCGTTTTATACAATTTTGTTATCCCTTTTTTTCCTTGAGTTTCCACTCTTCTAAAGAGAGGACAAAGAGGAGCAAAGTTTCAAAATCTCAGCTCCGCATGGAAACATTTACCACCAAGTA
>CAKKOB020002086.1:0-15702 GCA_918844115.2 Phlebotomus perniciosus
CGGTTTAAACCGGTTTTAAACTGCAAAGTATTTTCAACTTTTAACCCCATCATGTGGGTATTCGTTGGAAAGGTCTTTGAATTTCCAACAATTCTAAACTGGTTTAAACTTAAACCGGTTTAAACCGGTTTTAAACTGCAAAGTATTTTCAACTTTTAACCCCATCATGTGGGTATTCGTTGGAAAGGTCTTTGAATTTCCAACAATTCTAAACTGGTTTAAACTTAAACCGATTTTAAACTGCAAAGTATTTTCTACTTTTAACCCCATCATGTGGGTATTCGTTGGAAAGGTCTTTAAATTTCCAACAATCTTAAAACGGTTATGAATCAGTTGTAATTGTTCATTTTTAAAAATCGCTACTACACGAATTTCATTACTTTTAAAAGTTTTAAGATATTTTTGGCCTAATTAAGAACCAGATCCAACGGGAAATGAACCGATTAAAGTTTAAATTGACTCAATCTTTATAGAATACGGATTTCTTATCTTCGTCGCATAAGATGCTTTACACACATAGGCTAAGCCGAGAGAAGATTTAGCCAGTTTAGAGCCAAAGACAGTTCAATTAATGACAATTTCAGTACGACATCAATTAAAATTGTTGTTTTCTAAATGCTAAGCGGCTTTTATAGTGCGTACGAACTGGCTGTAGCTGTAAACTGCCTAAGTCTTCTCTCGGCTAAACCCCATGTGTGTAAAGAGCCTAAAGGGCCTAAAAGACTTTTTTAAAAAATATATTTACAAAGAACTTTATCATCTCACTCCTCCTTCAAAGATGCAAGGTCGTGGTACTCAGTCAAGTTTGAATTTGGCACTTACTTTTTTATTAACTTATGCCCAGCTTACAATGGAAATTAGTGAAAAGTTTTTTGTTCAAATTTTCTTACTCTCTCTTGTAACACACCACGAAAGAGAGTGAGAGGTTTTATACAAAAAAAATTGCACTAACTTCTATTGTGCGCAGGGCATTATTTACCTAAATTTAATCATCATAAAAAAAATCATGATTTTTAAAATCAGGGCGAACAAGGTATACTGCAGTTTTTAATTCAAAAATTATTTAATTTCCTCTTCTTGGAAACAGAATTCTCACTCGAAATAGTCGAATAATTTTTGAATATAATATTACTCAAATTAAAGGACACTGATTGGAAAACATCACTGGATTGCTTTCCGCATCTGTCGCAAACCCCACTGGGAAATTCATTCTCCTCTCGAAAGCTGAGCATGGTTAATTTTCGAAGAAGCATCCTTTGGTGACTTCCAGTCAGGAATTGGGTCTTTAATTGGGAATCTTTTAAGATGGCTTGAAAAATCGCACACATGTGCTTGAAGAAGAGAAGCAGTAAGCTTGAGGGGACCATTAGCCCACCTCGCTGCATAGCATCGAAAAATTCGTCATCCACATTGGTCCCTTTTCCTTCATGAATTAGAGCCGTACAACTTTCACATGTGTTCTTCTTGAGTTCAGCATGCGCGCCATAGCCACAAACGAAGAGATTTGCTGAATTGTCACATCGTACATGCTCCAAGTAGTCCGTATCCAAAATTGGTAGATATTTGCTGAGCAGTGTAGATGGAAGTGTTGACTGGCTCTGCTGATCATCCAAATCCATTTTGAAATCCAGAATGTTCCCGAATCTTAAGATTTTCTGCAGACGAATTTTCTTCTCTGATTCGATAAGGTTATTAAACGATACATGGTAGTTTGTACCGGATAAAAACCGATATCGACTGAATCTTTTTTCTAATGGATCAGTCTGCATTTTTCCGGGCAGAAAATAAGTGACGTTTCTGACCCGGATGGAATATGTAATGAAAGATATCAACCCCTCTGTGGTTTGAACAATAGCATTGTGCGTTTCCTTTGTAAGGCACGCGGAATTTCCCTCGGTGCACCAAATGTCCAACCACTCCAAAAAGTCACGAAGGAAATTCATCCTGAAATCGGCATCTGAATAAAATGGTCTCTGCCACTCATTCCTTTTAAGGGTGCCTGAAAAGATGAAAGAAAATATAAAAAAAATAAGTAGGGATGTTACAGAACATCTTTATATCTAATGTTGAAAACTTACCAAGTAAAGGATTCTTCACATTTGTAATGGTCCACCACTTCTTTATTACTTCCATGAAATCGGAGGTTTCATTGAAACCTCTCGATTTCAAGGAAGCAATAGTGGACTCGTGGAATACGTTGTGTACCAGAATAACTTTCTGGCGCTCGATTGAGTCTGGGTGTAGGGCTTGGTAGGTCAATCTATGAGCTTGTCTGACTGTCAGGTCTTTCTCTGAGGAATAAATATTCTCCAAGTCGCTCCATTTTGCTTTTTCTATCTCAAAAGTTTCGAATTTGGGAAACAGAAAAGTTTTATCTGGATCTTTCCTGTTGATCCAATTGTTTCTGACATTCTTGAATATATGAACAGTGTCATATAGTAAGAAAATCTTACTCTGCTCATCAATTGGATTTCGGATCAAAAACTTTGTCTTGTTTCCCTCAGGTGTTTCGTCGAAGCTCTCAGTCAGTTGATTGTATAAATTTTGATTGACCTTATTATTATCAGTCACTATAGCGACTGTTTGGAGACCAGCATTCTTAATTAACAGCAGAGCGTTCTTTAGTAGGTCAAACAAGTAGTTTCCCGTACAGTCGATCACAGGTATTATGGCAATGACCTGCTTAAACCGCCCATATACGGAAGAAACCATAAAGGTTTGAGCAGTTTTTGCGGATTTTGTGGGATCATTATCCGCATAGCCATATACATTGCCTCCTTTGTAAACGACTTGTGGCCTGATGTGGATTTCATCAATCAGTAGAGCAACTAATTTGTCCTTTTCTTCTGAGATGGCAGCGACACTTTGTTTCAAGAAGATCAAATTCGAATTTTCATTGTCAATAGACAAATTCATTCGGCTACTCAATTGCCTTAAATACGTGGGGTTAGGCAAAAGGAAAAATGATCGCATTTCTCGATATGCTGATGGTGACACATTGTGTATCAGGAAGCTCATCTCCAAAGTACTCGGATCATATTGTCTACGTTTACTAATCATCAGTCTCAGCTGCTCCTTAATGAATATTATTTCTCCACTGTGCTTGAAGTCGTCATCCTCTTCTGCCAAACTCGCGACATTATCTAATGCCTTACGAGCAGAATCTATGTAATGGGCAATATTTAACTCAAGACCCTTTTGATTGTTTTTGAAATACGTCATCAAATTTATTAATTGAGACCAAAGGGTCAAGCCCATGTCTTTTGAAATGATCCATTTTAGATCTTTATAACAGAGCTCTTCTTCTCCTTGGAGGACACGAATTTTTAAGTTGTCGCGGATCTGAATTTGGACTGGAATGTTCAATCTTTGACCTTCCTCGTTTGCCAGGTTTAATATATAAAACACAACCAATCTGGCTTCCTCAAAGACTTGAAATTCTGTTAAATCCAAATGCCTCTTGTATGAGGCCTTAAATTCTTCAAAATCCTTGATTTTATCCTGACGCAGCAATTCTTCATTTTGATTGTGGATCACATTTAACTTTCTTGTCGTGGGATCGCAACGCCTCTTAGCATTTGGAGGTTTCACAGAAGAGATCTCCTTGGCAGCGGAATAAGTTGAGTGATGTCGTCCCGGAAAAACCGATGGCACTGCATCTGGCTTCAATTTCAGCGCCTTTAGTGGCACATCGGTTATATTTCCATCAACCCGATGGAATTTCTCCAAGTCGTCGGGCGAAAAATGGTTCAGACAAACGGCCGAGTGACGCGACGGCGTAAATTCGGGCCGATTAAGAGCTGAAATCCATTGCCTTTTGATATCATCATTTCTTGGAAAAGAAAAAGTTGCCACTTTTTCTGCATAACTTTTGCAGCCCTTCACTGAACATCGTCGAGGCATATTTTCTGAATATTTTGAAAGGCAATTCATCATTAGGTACATTTGGTATATTAATAAACTTGATTTGTTTGCAATTAGAAATAGACAATTTATGCCTATAAATTACACTTGGCTCCCTAGTACCCCAAACTATGATAGCCAAATCGAGTTATTACTTTCTTCCCATACAATAGATAAGAAATAGACTTACCTCCTTTACAGATTATAGACACTTTACTTCTTATTTTCACATTACTGCCATGTGTTTTATATGTCCGAGCCGAGAGGGACGAATCAAATATTTGACGATTGGGAATGAACTGACGCGTATATTATCATACTATCATTATAAATGCATTCGGCCACAGTGGGCGACCGTTAATCCTTTATATGAACATTGCAGTGTTCTATTTGTTTGTCTCAATTTGACTTCAGAGAAAAAATTAAAATACAGTAATGTGTGGAACTTTTTGTTATCGTAAAATTAGTGGACTTCTTGACACGCAATTAAATACATTTTTCAGACAGTTTCCTTAAGGAGACGAAAGTTAGGATAAGTTCTTGAAAAAGAAATGCCATGCTAAAAAATGCTATATATATGTATAATATATATATATATAAATGCTAAAAAAAAAGACTAGGCGGAGTGCCACGACACGTTGCGTTTAGGAAGGAGGGAAATTAGTGGGATGATAATGTCTGTTTGTTTTTAGCCGAATGGGTTTGATAAAAATTTAAATAAAAGTTCAATAAGTAGCCACTGGATAAGTTTGAACGAATAAAAAGAATAAAAGAAAAGCGTCATTTCTAGCAGTTTTCTGTGGGAAAATTCTGAATTCAATATGGTAAAATTCTCAATGGTTATTTTGTCTATAGAGCAAATTTGAAGATCAAAAAATGCATACTTTGATCAAAATATGCAATTTGATAAGATACAATTTTCGTCACAATTTTCTAGAACCTTGAAGTCAGTCCGAGCGGAAGATCTTTTCATAAAGTGTAGTTACACCGCTCTATTCGGGACTTAAAATTTCCAAAAATGAAGAATTTTGACAGCTTTAGAAGGTGTCATTCGGAATTATCAGCCCGAAATATGTTTCTTCAGTTGATTTTTGAATTATTAGGGAAAAGTGGAAAAGTATATGGATAAACGCGAATAAATAAAGCGATTTATCTCATAAATAAAACATTATTTTCACAAGAATAAACACTTTTGAAGATGACAAATAAAGGAGCTCCAGAGATGCTTGGAAAAGGACAGGTGCGAAGATTTAATGAACTTTTATTTTGCTTAAATTTACTTTGAAAATGATATACAAGAAGATATACAATGTTATACAAGAAGTTCCAGCAAATACGTTTTTTGAGTCTGTTGGATGCCAGAGTAATTTTCTTGGCCGTTTCCTTTACTAAAAGGTTATCTTCATACGCCAATTTTATGATGAGCATGATTTTATAATGATAAGTTGCAGGAAATCTAGGAAATGTCTTTTGTTCTCGTAAACAATGTATTTCTCGTGCTTCAGCAATTTAAATAATAATTAATTGCATTTTGGATTTTTTTGGGATAAGAATTTGGTTTCATAATCTTTATTACTATTTGTCTTATCTAAAATTGAAAGACGTCCAGAAACTCAATCGATATTTGTTTTAAAGTGGAAACCCGTGTAAATTATAAATCCATGTTTTTAGTTTCAATTCAATGCACTTTTACTTAAGATATCTTGCAAAATTAATCCGATTTATCAAAATAATAACAAGGCTATTAAAAGCACTCCAAAAAAGTATATAAGGAAATCGTGGCAGTTGTAATTGAAATGTTAAAAATTTTTGGTTTATCTATTTTCCCTTTGAAATGTCATAAAATGGAAATTTTCTACACCTGCGTATAAAACACATTATTACATCTATTTTACGACACCACCGAATGCAATCTCTTTTCGACGAGATTGGGCTGCGTCATTTTATAGCACGGCCAGTGACAGCGCCGTCGGGGCCAGAGAAAAAATAGAAAAGTTGGAGTCACAGTTGCAAATTGTTTTGTTCAATTATTTTGTTGTTTTAAATGTGCGAAACGTGATTGAAACTATTGTGATAGTATCCAAAAAAGTGCGAAGATTATGGCGGTGGCGAGAAAATCGACCTCCAAGATATGTAAGTGACCGAAAATGAAGGGGAAAAGAAATGGGTGTCGCAGCGACGTCTCTCCCAAGATTTTTGCTGTCTCTCGGGCCACAAGGTTATGTTTGGCAGACTGCGAAGCCCCCGCAAAAACGAATCAGCATGAATCGATGACGTCCTCCGTGGACAAATGTTTACCAACGGTGTTTTTTTGGGTGTCTTTCCAGATGAGATTCAGGCCCACTCGCAGAAGGTGACGTGCCTGGATGTCGGACAGACGGGACGGGTTCTGGTGACTGGTGGCCAAGATCGCAATGTGAATCTGTGGGCCTTTGGGAATGAGAAATGCTTCATGGTAATTGATCATTGTTTCTCAGAGCTCTGTCGTGACTCTGGGATGATCTATTCGCATGAAAGTTTCCACCAAATCCGAATTAATGGCGTGTTTTCTCTTTTTTTCTCCATCTCTCCTTTCCCTTTAGTCACTGGATGGTCACAACTGTGCAGTAGACTGTGTCAGATTTGCATACAACGACGATGTTGTCTACTCGGCGGACGAGATAGGGATCATCAAGAGATGGGATCTCAACGTCGGCGGGAACTCCACCTCCTTCCATGGACACATGAAGGGCGTCCGGACGCTGGATTTCCACCCATTTGGGGAGTACATTGTCTCCGGCAGCAACGACACCACCATCCGACTCTGGGATGTGCGCAATGGGAGCTGCATTAAGAAGTATCGGGGTCACATTGCGAATGTCAACTCTGTGAGATTCTCTCCGGATGGTTCGTGGATCGCCTCGGCGGGCACTGAGGGCTCCGTGATAATCTGGGACATTCGGATGAGCAAGGAGATTATTGATTTCCAGGAACACGCCTCCTCGGTCACTTGCATCCAATTCCATCCCTTTGAGTTCCTCCTGGCGGCGGGCAGGAATGACGGAACGGTGGATCTGTATGATTTGGAGAGCAAGAAGATGATCTCACGCACCAACACCGCCTCACCCAGCAACCTTGCCGGACACAGTGTTAAGTGCGTGACGTTCAGTGAGAATGGTGAGTGTCTGTTTGTGGGCTCCACGGCGGGTATTTCGGTGATTGGATGGGAGCCGGATCGGGAGTTTGATCACATTGAGTCAACATGGAGCTTCCTGGGGGACATGAAGGTGATCAATCAGCAACTGATTTGTGGCTCCTATGAGAATGCAAATGTGACAATTCATGCAATGAGTCTGGATCTCATTATACCCTTCTATAATCCCTCAAATACTGCCTTCAGTCACAATCAGAGCTCCCGGAAGAGTTTCAATCGGGGCCAAGGGAAGATGCGACTGTCCATTGGGAAGGAGGATAAGCCAGCAATCAGTGTACCAACTGTTGTCGAGGAGGGAATGTCTTCGCCGAATTTGAGCATCGAAATGATCGATGATGAGGATGTCTTTGACAAGTACTTAGTGCCTAAGAGTGAGCCTACTGTCTCCTACAAGGTCATCTCATCCAGTCCAAGCAGTAATTTCCAATTCACAAACTACCAACTTGACGATGCGGATGTCTATAATTTGAATAAGAACATCGAGGAGTTCTCCACCAGTGATGGGGATAAGTATTCAGATCCGGAGAAGGAGGACTTCCCGGTGAATAACGCCCAACCCCCGGATTATGCGCCCAAGATGACCCACACAGTCAGCCGGACCAGTGCCGCGGCGGCCAAGAGGCCGGAAAGACGTGGTGGTGGGAATAGTCAGAGTAGTGCGTCCAGCACGAAACAGAATCTTCAGAAGAAGATCATAAATTCGATGAGCGTGACGAATTTGAGTGAAATCGCGGAACCCCTCAATAACACTTACGTCGTCCAGCCGCGGACAATCTCACGCGGAGGTTCACCAGTTCGTACACTCAGTCAGTCGAATAAGTTGCGGCGGAATGACTATCAGGCGCAGATCAATAAGGAGAACAATCTGAGGAATAGGAATGCAACTCAAGTGCAGATCTTCGTGAAGCCAATGAGATCCAAATCAACGCTGGACATGAAGAGTCAGTCGAATCAGTCGATTCAGAGGCCACCGCAGAAGATCATGAACTATGGACAGCCAGAGGGGGCCAATGAGGGCTACGAGATGAAGATGCTGACAAGTAGCCATGACACGGTGTACCAGGAGCTGTGCAATAGACATGCCAGTCTGAAGCTGGTGAAGGAGAGCGTCAAGGGACAAGATATTCACACGGCGCTGAGGCAGAGTGTTCGGCTGAAGGATCATGCAGTGCTAGTGGATATACTGGGGGCGATTCTTGAGAAATCGTAAGTCAATTTTGTTTTAGCTTATGTTTAGAATTTGGCCAGTAGAGGGCGCTCTAGCGGGTGTTGTTGAAAGTGTCTTGGATTAAGGCTCTTTTAGGACTTTCAAGACTTTCTCATTTCGTTGCATAAGATTTCGCGGTGTTGATTATAATAAGAGAAACTTACAGTTTTTATTCTTGACGCTTTAAACGAACAGTAATAAATAATAAATTATTGCAAGTGAAAGGTCTGGGTGCGTGTTATTGCTTTTGTTATGATTTTTATACAGTTATTCTAGTAAAATTTAATTAAATCTGCCAGAAATTCTTCTAATAATCGGTTTCTAAACGCGTACAGCTCAAAAACAAGGATAGATAGTAGTAAAGATCTTATAAACATTAAGTTGTTATCTAAAACATATGTAAAGTACAAATTATCATGTTTCATATTTAGAAATCGCGGAAAATATCTCGTGAACACGAAAACATAACGTTTTTCGCTTTATCATCATACAGTCTGGTCTATCGAAATGTTGTCCAAGTCCAATAAAGACGATCTTGGACTAAAGGAAACGATAAAGAAAACAATCTGTATAAAAATCCAAAATTCACAGCTAATTTTTCTTTGATCACATTTTTCAGTTACAAAACTGGAAACACAATTTACTAACACGTTTATCTAAATTTGATGGAGAAAGATCATCCAGAAAGAAATTTTGAAGCTGATTCAGTTGTAAATTTGCACTGAAAATGTTTAAAGTAAAAGTAGTTCCAGTTATTTTAGCCTATTAGATTTTTTCATGAAAATTATCATCGAATAGGGGAGAGCGGAGATTCTTTAGACACAGATTTGAAGTTTGATTTTAGGGCATTTTCCTATTAGACTATTATTGGCTCTAACAAGCCTGTTCGAATCTGGAAAATAAGTTGATTTTCCTGGAAAATGGAAAATGAAAGAAACGGTATTTTGTCTGACTTTTGTGGTGGGGCACAATTGGATAAACTAGGGGTTGTTTTGGACATTCATTTTTTCGCTTACACTTTATCTTTCGACTTGATTTTTGCATTTCATTTCATAAGCGCTTTGTGCATTTTGGTCCTGTCTAAAATACCCGTTCTCCCCTATGCTTTACCAATCAACTTAAGAGATTGGAAATTAGGGTAATTTTGTTTATTGAATGACTCAAAAATGGGATTTTTATTACTTAATTGATGATCTGTCTGTTCTCTATTCATATAAGTTGTCAATAATTTTTGCTCATAGTATATTAATCATTATTTCCTGTTATTGATTTTGGTATTTCGATTTAGCTCGAGTTTATTTTCCTTTTACTACTAGGTATCTGATAATAAAACTGTGTGAAATCGTAAATTCATAAACAATTGGTTGTAAATTTCCCGCTGTTTGAAACGATAAACTCATTCACACAAATGACACTTGAATAACAATTACGATCCAATGAATTTATATACCTGCTTAATAAATTCAAAATTTCTCGTTTTTAACTTTCCCCAAAAGAAGACAAAATCATTGATGAAAAAATATGTAATAAAAATGCTTAATGAGTCTCTCTTTCGCTCTTGCAGAGCCTCATGGACACTGGATATGTGCGTTATATTGTTGCCAGAGCTGTACGAGATGCTCCAGAGTGATCGTAAATTGTGAGTATTGGGAGTTTTTATTGTTTATTTTCCTTTTGGTCTGTGTGACCTCGAAGGTGATTTTGTTTCTGCTTAAATTGAAAACGAGATAAAAACTAATGGCGATAATTTTATTGTCAAATCAGCCACTGCACGAGAGCTTGTGACACACTTCGTGTGATTCTCACTAACTTTCTGCCGCTCATCAAAGCCAATGGCGATCCGTGGGCCGCCAGGTCGTTAGGTGTTGACATCAGCAGTGAGGAGAGATGGCAAAAGTGCAATGAGTGCCGCAAGTGGTTGCTCATGATACGCACATTGCCGGAGAATAAAGTGGTTGGAGCCACACTGACGCCACTGCAGAACTTGATTGTCGACATATAAGGCTCTTTTGTTTTTTTGAACGGAGGACCCAAGACGATCTCCAATGCAACAATTAAGACTTGCTGTCTATACTTGCTCATTTAAGACACTCTTTTGTTCTTTGAGAAGAAGAAGGAGAAGAAAAATTCTTGCTAATCGTACTAGGAAAAATGAAAAAAATGCTAATAACAAATTAATGAGTTTAAATAATTTATTAATCAAACAATCGAAAAAATCCATGAGAAATTATATTGAATGCAATTTGATTGATTGCCTTCAGAGAGTTTTCAAGGTGGAAATTCTTACTAATAAGTCTCTAATATCCATTTTTCCAATCTCTCTAGAGAGAATTCTTTTCCAAGGGACAATTTATTGGTGAATTTTATTGGCTAATATTCATTAGTATTCGCTAAATATTCATAATATTCGCAAATATTCTAGATAATCACGAAAAAACTACATTAAAAACCATTTTGAAATAAGAAAGTAAGGTTATGGCTTAGCAGACGCTCATGGAGTTTGTCTAATAAAAACTTTACTGCGGGTTCAAATCCCGTGAATTCCTTTTTTTAATTTTAAATTTATTGCCTTTATTTTTCACCAGTTAAATGTCCCTTGATCTTTTCTCAACTCTCCCCCCTTTGATCGAATCACTTCTGGGCAAGAAAACGAATGAGTTGAAGAGACAGAGAAAGAATTTAGAATAAACAATCACGTGTTATTTACTAATAAATTGTTAAGTGCTTAACACAGGACTATAAGAAGGTGATAATTTATCTATTTAATAGTAGGAAAAAGAGTAACAACTGAAAGTAATAAGGTTTAAATAATAATTTTTAGTGTTTAAAAAAAATATTAATGTCAGAGAAAAAACCCCAAATCACTAATTTATGTAATTCAATGCCACTGATTTACTTTTCGCGTGATTGTGAGTATGAGAAAAAAAATCTTCTGAGAAAGATAAAAGACATTAAAAGACGTTTTCGCGTTTCACAAAACAGTACAGGAGAGAATCCAAAATGAAATGAAAGAAAGAAAGAAAGTCATGTTTGAAGAGAAATGAATGAGAATTAATGGAGAGAATTTGGATAAAGAGTGCCTTCCCGTTGGGTTTAAGAAGTATTTTTGCTATAATAGAGAATAATAGAAACGCAAGAAGGTTTTGAAATGATTGTGAGACACACACATTAAACAGTGAAAAATAGTTTGTTTTTTTAATAACATATCCTATAAAACATTTTTCCTTCTTACTTTTTTTGTGATGAAAGAAGAAGGAATGATGTAAAAAGACAAGAGAAGGTTTTAATAGTGAATTTTATATTGCACTTCCTCTCCTTCCACCCCCTACAAGAAATAAAAAATAACAACGATATTTTTTCACACTCAATGTAAATCTGAGAATAATAAAAAAGACTAATGCATTAGCAATGTAAATAAGATGCATAAAAATTAATAAACACATTTTTTACAATCGTATATTTTTTTTTACAAGTTCCGAAGAGAGCTAGTTTATCCACCGGCATTTTTTCGTTTGCCTCATAAGGAATTAAAAACGCCATTGAACGCAGGATTGAAAGTAAGCATAAAATTCTTATTCAATTATTCCACTTATTCCATTGCGATTATTTTCTAACTTATAAAGCCGAGGCAAAATGTAGCTGAAAAATCCGGTTTAAACAGCCTCCACCCTGGGGCTGTTTTAATTTAGTAAATGTATTTTTTTTTGGAGATTTTCCTCTTCAGAGAAAAACGCAAGGATTTTCCGTCCTGAACCACAAATTGGATTCAGCTAATACCGAATTGAAACAAATTTAGCAAAATTAAAGCTTCATTTGGTGGATACCTAATACGGGTTCTCCCATTTGTGCGTAATTGCCGTATTTTATTTTGCATGCGTGAATAGTTAAATACGTTAAATATATAATTTGTAACAAAGAATTCCAAGCCAGATCCAGACTATCAAAATTAATCTTCAAATTACCTTTAACAAATTTGTTATTTTCAAAATAATTTTCCTAATATTTTGGCTCTGAAATAAAGCTTGATTAAAGCTTTAAAGAGATCCTTAAGTACGAGACAAGTCTAAAACTCAAGACTTACGGCTCATCTAAAGATCAAGCTGGCCTAGAGCTGGAAACTGGCTTAAACCTTAGACTGGCCTAAACCTTATACTGGCTTAAGGCATAAAGCTTAGGACTAGCTTAAAATTTTAGGGTAGTTTAAGCCTAGATTGAAGCTGAAGGCTAGCCTATATAAAGCTTAAAGTTTTGGACTAACAAGATGTATTCTTTATTAAAATATCTATACTTTGTTCAAATACATATTTTAAGCAAATTTGATTGTGTGAATTTATCTTTAGAATCCGATTTACATAAGTTTTGAGAAATATCAAACAATAGTTTTTAACCCATTTACTACCAAATGGCTTTTAAAAGCCATCTGGAAAATAATCCTCATTCCACAATATCACTTATTTTACTTATTTTTTTTTTATTTAAGGGTTCCATCATAAGATGATTTCCCCAATTTTACTTATTTACTTTTTTATTTTTTTATAACACAATTTATTATATAACACAAGTTACTTATCAATTAAAATTATTTGATTTCTTTTAAGTTGATTTTTTGGTTACAGTAGAATCAGGTTATGCGAGCTGTGATTCTTTTGTGGGGAAGTTGGAATGTGGACAAATTCAGTTTTAACTAACATAAGAGTGAAACACAGACTTCTGACCCAAATTTGAAAAGATCTTGACCTGAGACCTAAAAAGGATTATTAAATGTAGATTTTGAGCTTTTAATTTTCGAAAATCTGCTCAGAAATTACCTACATAAACTTCCATCGTTATAAATGCGTTAAATGCTCGGTTTTAGAAAATGTGAACCTATTATAAGCATACATATATTGGTTATTATACAGAAGTGCCCGGAAGGCATTTTTTCTATCTGAGTAATAGGAGTAATTCTTGCGATTTGGCAGATTATTAGATTTTCCGGTTTGTTTAATATTGTGCTTCTGGGCAAACTCTCAAATAACAAAGAGCCTTAAAGGATGAATTTAAATTAGGTATTTGCAGGGGTTTGTCAAAGAATTGGGACGTTAGTGGTTTTCAATTTTAACATACCTAAACTTTAAAGATATTTTACGAAATTTTACGAATTTTGCTAATTTTTAATTGAGGGACAGGTGAACGAATTCCACTCCCGCAATATATAGAAATATATACTGCAGGGGATATGATGATATAAAATTGCTTAGATATTATATGTATATCTTCTTTATTTTTCAATCGATTTATAATAATATCTGCCTGCGGTTATTGTGAAGCGAATTTTGATTTCCTAAATCTAAAGAATTAGGTATATGCGTTTTGTTTATAAAGAACCACTTCAGAATAATTTCTTTGTTTATAATTTTGTTTAACTGATAATGAATCTTTTAAAATTTGTCGATTTTGAATAGCAAGAAAAGAAGCATTGACAAATTTTTATGAATGATGATTTTGGTGAATGTTCTAATTTATAATAATTCAGGACTTCAATACTCTCTCTAAACTGTCACGGTTTTCAATACCTTTTGCTACAAATCTTTACACAATAAGATGCGCAAAATTCTTCTCAGTTGAATTATAAATTTAGACAGTTTATGGAGATCCTTTGAATTTGCACCGTCGTCAAAGGGTTCAAGGAGTGCAAAAATGCTCTCGAGATCAATCTCTTCAGTATCAAAATGTCATCTCAATATCCAGCTGAGAGATATTTGGTGTAATCTCAAGGAGATTCCCTCTTTTGCTTTCTGTTCAACAAGGAGGGGTTCCAAACACTGTGAGGTCCTTCCTGATATATATGACAATTTATTCAAAATTTATGATTTTCTCCTCAGCATATAAACACGGCATTGTTGCTGAAGAGGCTTGAAATGGGTAAATAGAGTCACTCATATATATTTGATGTGAAAACAAAGTGCAACATATTTGATATGGACTTGAAACCCTTGAAATGAGGGGAGCGACAGGGTGTACATAAGGATATTTCATAGTATCTATTGTCCTTTGGCGAAGGAGAGAGAGAATATAGGCGGATCTTCTTTTCCTATATAGTCTGCGCTGCACGTAGGGTTGGCAAAGACCTACACTGTCGAATTTATCTTTAATAATATTGATTTTTTCATTTAAATCCCATCTAATACGGCCATTTTGGAGTTGATACATAATTTCTGCGCATGGACTCGGACACAATAATAGCAATTTGGGTGTTATAATGAAGTCACGTAGAGGATTGCAAAATGATGGGGAAATGAGAAGTATTACCGAAATCTCACTGGTAATTCTCCTAAATTATCGAGGCAATAAAATACACGGAAATTTTAAAAATCAATTTTCAAAAAAAAATCAACCCAGAGACTAGCAGAAAGAAGTTGGCAAAGAGAGTGAGAGAATAGGTTTGGAGAAGGAAGCAAAAAAGCAAAATCTCCCGTTGCGATGTCAAACAATCATAATTTAGTCATAATAGAGGTAGAAAATGATTTCTGTAACTTTTTTTCTTCCTGGGACATCCTGAGAGGAATTTTATTCAGTGAAAAATCTCCCGCATGGATAAATTTCATGTTTCTCCTGGCTGAAACACGAGGGGCAGGAATTCTTATTTTTTTGGCAAACACGCACAAATCCTCATATTAGACTTATCGCAACGCCTCAACGCCGAAATGGTCAAGGCTGGGTCAGTATAGATGCAACAAATTGATACAAAGTTTTAAACCAGAATGTAAGAGAATGACGCGTTGGTGAAGAAATGTTGAGATCTTGAATGAGGAAGACATCAAAAGAAGTTTATTCCTCGCATAGAGAGAGCCTTTTTATTGCCTTGTTCCTAAATTAATTCTCTGTATTTTTTTCCTGCCTGGCAGACAAATATTAATATTTTCATAAAATTTTATTATATATTTTACTCAAACCTTCAAGGAGAAAAAGTGTTTTGGTCTATGGATTTACGATGACTTTTATGGCACACGAAAATATTTTACTAGATTCCCAAATGTTGTATATTTTCGGCCGGAGGAAAGGTTGCTGAAAAATTCCGACAAAGGATATTCGGGATAAAAAGCCTCAAAATACAACGCCAAACTCCTTCTCACGGGTTCAGCAAAACAAGGGGTTTACCAATTTATTGATGATTATACGAATTGAATAAACGCTTCATATAAATTTTTATTCAGCTGATTAATTTTTAATCCAAAACATAATTCAGGAATTTCCTTCTAAACTTGTGGAAAAAAACTCAGAACAAGCCATTCTAAAATTTTATCTTAAACATCCGAAATTCGAAAATAAATAAATTGATAAACCCCTTGTTTTGCTGAACCCGTGAGAAGGAGTTTGGCGTTGTATTTTGAGGCTTTTTATCCCGAATATCCTTTGT
>CAKKOB020002087.1:0-15696 GCA_918844115.2 Phlebotomus perniciosus
TTCCTCCCTAAACTTCCCGTCTTTCAAATTTTCTGCAGTTATATAAGAACTATTCCTTAAATATTTCTCATTTCTGATTTCTAATTCAATTGAAACATTCCTACTTGTTGAATCTGTTAATTTATATGGCTGACCAAAAAAGCCTTAATCCCCTTCTCTAAAGAGGAATAGAAAAAAAAGAGGCAACTTATAAATTTAATTTCACTGACAAGGCATCTCACTAAATCTCCACCAAATAGAATTAGAGAGAGAGAGCGCAAAAAATTTAAAAAAAGTCAAGTAAAATTTACGATAATTGATTTTCTTATGTCAATTGCTTCCCGCACCCAGAAATTCACAAATGTGAACTGGTCTTGACAGTCTTCAATGTTTGATTTTTGATTACGCGTAGGCAGCATTATTTATTGTACGAGTGAATTTTTTTTATTCTTCTTCTACTAAGACAAAAAACACATCGATGAAGGAGGAGTTGAAAAGTGAGAAAAAATATGTCTTCTCGCCCAGGGAAGAAACAAAAACAATAAATTAAAGTTGAAAACCGTGAAAAAAATCATTTTGGTGGGGGAGAATTAACAATCGCGCGCGGGCTCTTTGACAAATCTTTGACAGTTGCTTGACAGTTACATAACCTTAAACTTCAAATATAAAACGGTCGTTTTAAATTGTCACTGCGTATAAAATCTGAGCATGTATGGTGTTTTCTTATCAGTTGCAGAATTATTTGTCTTTCCTGTCCCTTTTTTGGGTCACTACACAAAACACTGTCATTGATAAATGGCCCCTGGAACGTCAATCAAGTGGCATATCATAGCTCACGGGCGCGCGGTGCAAATTTTCACCCATTTGCATGCGTGCGACAATTGTGCAATAAGTTGCCAAGGTAGAACAGGTGCATGCAGGTATCAAGTTGACAGATCAGGCGACCGAGTGTGGAAAAAGGGCCGATGAGGAGCACAACTTGACATTCTCATTGCATCATATAGGCGCATTAATCTCGCGAGCGAGCGCGCGCAGAGGGTGAATGGTTGAAAAGAGAAAAGAGCATAAAGCATAGGAAACTAAAATGAAATTGTAGTCAGATATTGTAATTATTCGACCTGACAACGGCCTGGCATTGATCCCATTTAGATAAGAAAAGAGTTTCTCTCATAACTCTTGCTTTCTGGGGTCTCTCACTCCACACAACATATGCTCTACCGCGCGCTCCAACATCATTTGCAAATCCATCCTCAGGGAGACAGATGAACGCCCCTCTTTGAATTGCAATGCTCTATCTATTCCATACGATTGTTTGGATATTTCTTTCTACCATTTAACCAACAATTCATCTAATTGACATTAACAATATTTAAATTTATGCACTATATATATATGTACATATACTACTTTCCTTCCGGCCACCATAGAACTCATCTTTTCTTTGCAATTTTAAGACTATTCAGCTGTGACACTGAAAGGAATTTCTTCACTTGATTAACTGAGTTTAACCAAAATTTTGCAGCTATTTTATAAATTTAACAAAACTTAAATTAATCTTTGTTAATGGAACTAAAGTTTAGTTGAATTAATAAATTTTCTTAGTTACTATCTTGACATCTTTGAACCAAACTTTAGTCATATCAGTCAAATCAAACAAACAAACCGAAGAGTTCAACAATACATTTGTTAAATTAACAAATCTTGTTAAACTCTTAAAATTTATTACATTAACCAATTTTTTTTCCCAGTGAAGACCATCTCAGTAAAAAAAAACATCTTATAGAGAAGGACTTGCTCTTCTCTGCAGCTGCAATCTGCTGCGGTAATTCAATTTACTTAAATAACAAAAGCGTAATCTTTTAAGTAAATTCCTCGTCTTTATCTTGCTTCTTTTCTCTTCCTCAACTGCCAAATTTAATTAATGGTACAACCCTTTTGTGTGGCTCTTTTTTTACACAGCCACACGGACTCATGATACTCTCAGTATGGCTCCCGTGTAAACACCAAATGGAAAGGGGACATATTGGGAAAAAAAAGAGTCTCTGGGCGAAACCGACAATATGAGAGGACTCATTAAAACAATACCAGAAGAATTCTTTTCAGGCTAAAAGATGGCGACCTTGATAAAAAAGAATGGTTTTAGGAAGTAAAGATTCTTCCTCTGGAACAAAGGGGTTACTCATGTCAGTGATAAGGGTTTATCGTTTCCTGACTTCCTTGAAGAATTTCTTGAGTTTCTTGGGTTTCGCGAAACTATTCAAGATTTCTCGAGTTTCATAAAAAAAAATTACAAAAACGCTTCAGGCGCGTTTAAACGTTTTAGACGCGTTCTAACGCTTTATGCACATTAGAACATTTTAGACGCGTAGAAACGTTTTAACGCATTGAAGCATTTATACGCGTTGAAGCGTTTTAGACGCGTTGAAACGTTTTAGAAACGTTAAAACGCTTCAGGCGCATTTAAACGATTCAGGCGCGTTAAAACGCTTCAAGCGAGTTAGAACGCTTCAAGCGCTTTAAAGCGCTTCAAGCGAGTTTGAACGCTTCAAGCGTGTTAAAACACTTTAAGCGCGTTAGAACGCTTCAAGCGAGTTAGAACTCTTCAAGCGTGTTAAAACACTTTAAGCGCGTTAAAACGCTTCAAGCGCATTAAAACGATTTGAGCGCTTCAGGACGCTTTAAGCGAAAATTTTCTTCGATTTTCTCAGGTTTCTTGAAAATTCTTAAAAGTTCCTTGGGTTTAGCGAATAAATTTCTTGGGATTTTCTTGATATTCATGGAAAAATTATTGGGTTTCTCGGGATTCGTAAAACAATATCGAGCCGAATGACAAGGGATTCTCCTAGTCACCCCTTGTATGGAAGGCATTAAAGTTGGGTTAATGGGGAGATTATGTGTTGATAATTTGCAAAATAAAAATATTTTCATAATTAAAATAACAATTTTGGTAGTAGTTTTAACAATTACCTAAGTTGTTTGTTAGAATCTGTAAAAGGTAACAAAAAAAAACAGCTTGGAAAGATCTTTCTCATCGAATAATTAAATTACCTTCTTGCACAAATTTCTTTCTCGCCAAGACAAATAGAAAATCAATTGCGGCATTCTCACATTCACCACAAGGAGCTTCGGATCTTAAAGGGCGAATATTAAAATCAACTGTGAATTCACTTTGCCGATAAGATTCACAATTGAATGGAAATTAATTTATATTCTCTCATCTTCTAATTTCTCGGCTTTGTTCAGAGGAAGATCTCGCGCTTACTTATAGAATATAAGCATTTCCGATTAGATCACCTGAGTATCGCTGAGGGATTTATTGTCTTGATCCCCATTCAATCCACGTGAGTGGATTTTTTTTTACGTACATACATATATGTATAGCCAATATATGCCAGAGTAAAAGGGGCAGATTTGAGCATAGTTATATGTTGGTGGAGAAAGATAAGATCACCACTTGCGCATTTTAATGTGAAATCACTGCGCGAATGGTTGAACTTAATGCATTTGTCTCTTATCGCGATCCTCTTCTGTGTCTGAAGAGTTGCATAAGAAAAACTTCATCAAGAGCCCGTGAAGAGTGGAAGATCTATGAGTATGGAATGAGTGAAAAATGAGTCCGATGGATTGGTCAGACACTCTTTTCTTGCATTACAACACTCTTTGGCGCTTATCAATATAGTGCTTTCTTTCTTACCATGGCAAATTAAACATGCTCTTCTTTCACTCAAGATTGGTCAATATGTAATTCTCCAGTGGAATATCTGCACCTTTTTCCCAGCACACTTTCGAAATTGGCCATCAGAGTATATCCGCAAAGAGATTCGCGCTTATCATCAAAGTGCAATCGGACTGAGAGCTCTTCCATGGAAGTTATTTTTGCGCAATTAAAAACTAATTAAAATGAGATATGATGCAATAGTGAGAAAATTATGTGAGACCCAAGGAATTGGGTCACACCAGAGCTTTTCTGTTTCCCTCTCCCACGAGAAACCCGCCAAAATGTTCCCCACTTGAAAGTCAAGTGAGAGTGGACACAAAAAACATTGGAACAAGAAAACCAATAATTGTACAAGTTCCATGTGACATTGTTTCATCCATTTATGGAGGGAATTGCGCGCAATATTTATACACTATTTTATTTATTATATATTTGTGTAACTTTACAACCTAACCAACATAACATGTGAAGTTGGACATTATAGCTATGGAAAATGAGAGAAATAGAAAAAAGTCCCTAAAGAATCCGCCTTGGCACAGACTCCCGGGCACCAAATCGAGTAAAAGTGAAGTTTTTAACATGAAAATGCCACATTGAATTTCTTCACAATTACACCAGCAAATTGGCACAAGTGAAAGTACCTTGCATTGTTAGTCCTTATCTTTAGCACTGCGCCATAAGATGGTCGATAAGCTTAGATTATGCAACAATTAGCTCATCCAATTCATTTCAGGTGAACGGAATTTTTTGTCCCTGTGGGAATTTTTGCCATTCCTTTACAGGAAGAGAGAAAAATAAATCATAAAAGACAATTTAAAGATATACCTATATATGTATTTTAGAAATGCACTTTTGGCCACCAGTGAAAGTCTCTAAGAGGAATCATTGTGCAGAAATTAATGAGGAAGAGGAATTGATTAGGCGGAATTATATAAGAATTGAATTTAATTTGTAGAAATAGAGCGAGAAATGAGGATTGCACGAAAGATAGCGAGTCAGCAAATGAATATTGGAAAACACGATGAAGTGAAAGTATTAGAATTGACCGAGATTTAGGAAAGAAAGAGCAAAAATTTTATTCCAAAAGAAAATTTGAAAAAGATTATCTACTCTGAAAAAAATGTTTGGTAAAAGTTTCTAAAATTTTGTTAGAAGTTTGTTAAATTGAAAATAATAAAGTAGTTGTTCGAAATTTGTAAATTGTTGTTAAATGTTTATAAAATTTTACGAATTTGTACAAACAAATATGTTGGTAAATTGAAAATGACAAACTTTTTAGTAACGTTTTGTAAAATTTTGTGAGAAGTTTGTTAAATTGAAGAGAACAAACTTGTTGTTTAAAATTCGTAAATTTTCGTTCAATGTTTGTAAATATTACAAACAAATAAGTTAATAAAAATTTGTATAATGTATGTAAAATTGAAAATGACAAACTTTTTAGTAACTCTTTGTAAAATTTTATAAGAAGTTTGTTAAATTGTAAAGAACAAACTTGTTGTTCAAAATTCGTGATGTTTTGTTGAATGTTTGTAAATTTTACAAATTATTACAAACAAATAGGTTAGCAAAAATTTGTACAATGTATGGAAAATTGAAATGACAAACTTTTTATTAACTTTTTGTAAAATTTTGTAAGCTTGTTAAATTGGAAAGAACAAACTAGTTGTTCAAAATTTATAAACTTTTGTTAAATGTTTGTTTTTGTTATTGTTTTTATTTCTTCTTTTTTAAGACTTCTTGAGCTTTTTTGAGCTCAAAAATTCAACTGTTTTTCTCTGCAATTGATAAATGAAACAATTTTCGAAAATCAGACATTTCATTGGCATCCACCTCTGCAATATGATAAAGCATACAACCTCTTCCTTTTGTTACCTCAACGAAAGATGCCGAAAAAAGCAAATAGTTTTTCACCAATTCCACGGAGAAGTCTTTCATCCAACAGACTATTATAAATAATGTAATTGGATTGAGGAAGGTATAAGATTGAAGATCTCTTATAACCGCCATGTATTCCAGGACGGTATAAACTTTATATTATTAATTTCAGTCACGGATTTGCATGTTCAAACTCTTTCTCTAATGTTTCTTGCTTGAGCGGAAAATCTTTCCGAAGCATTCACGAATTTCTCTCAATATCTCTCTCTCTCATTTCTCTATGCACATATTTTTAATTATATTTCATTTATCATGCGGAAAGTAAATATTGAGCATCCTCGAGTCCCTTTTTAACCTAATTTATTATATATGTTTGTCTTAACACATTATGATGATCTCTCTCTGTGAGTTTATTAGACTCAACATTTTCCCATGCTTTGACACTCTGGGATGTTGAAAAGCCTGGCAGGGATATTATGTAAAAAAGAGTCATTTATGAGTTTACCATCTCGAGCTTCTGCCAGTTGAATCACTCAAAATGCAATCAATGTTGCAAAAGAGAAGTGAAAAGCTCGCTCGCTCTCTCTGTTAATTTTATAGTCAACTTTTCCAACACTCTTTCACCATTTTGCATCTAGAACATTGCACATCGTATAACTACGGGTTATATAAGTTGTAAGAGGCAAAAGCAACTTTGATATTCTAAATTTGCATAACAGGTATCATGAGCAGAATACTGTCGGCAGTTGGTTGAATAAGAGGACTTGTTAAAGTGTTGATTGCACCCAAGTTGAGTGTTAGATGAAAAGGTGCCAAAGTAATTGATAGATTAAATTGCAATAAAAGTAGAACGCATATGCGGAACATCATTATCTCTTTAACACAAAAGCGAAGAGTTTACCTTTTTGCACCCTCATGGAAGACCCTCTTTCATTATCCCAACCATAATTTTGCAAAACTATTATATCCAATCAGAGCAAAAGACCAGACAATTTTAGATAATTTTCGTTGCAACACTTCTTGGAAATTTCATGAAAATAAATAACATATCGTGAGCACAATGGAAAAAATTGCACAAAAATGGATAATTGATGATTTTATCAATAGAAACCACAAAATTCTACACCAGACAGATGGTAAAACTATAATGGAGGAACTTCACCCCAATTTATGTCATTAAAATTACAACATTGCCCAAAAAAGTGCTTGTCTTTGATTATATGCATAAAATTGAGTAAAAATCCAATTTTAAAAGATTAATTAATGTAAAATGAAAAAGGAGTATTAATGGGATTTTAATAAATTAAATAGATATTAAAATACATCATCAATTTGCATTATAATAAAATATTGATGGAAAAATTAATTGCATTATTTGCATAATCACCTGAGATTTATTATTCCATTGATATCTCAATTCAGGGACTCTGTTGCATTTGAATTTCAACGGATTTTGACAACGCGTGTTGACATCAAACGACAAGCTTATAAAATTTGCAAATATTTCTGTATGCTTGCAGATAGAGGCATGCGTTTTCGGGAGACCCCCTCTCTTCATATACTTTTGTCCTAATAAATTTCAATATCTCTATTCTTATAGCTTCTTTTTTGGAATTTTCCCATTCAAAAATATTTAACTGTTGTATTCTCTTCTCATCTTTTCTTCGGTCAAACAATATTAATCCTAAAATATGGTGGAATATTTTTTTTTGAGAAAGTCAACTGACTCTGAACCCTATTAGCATTTTATATTAAAAACATGTTTCAGACATTTCTGTGTACGCACTCTAAAGAAAAAAAAAAACATTTTTGTCACCTACGCTCTTTACGTGGAATATTTCCAGAAAGCAACAATGTCTTAATAAAAACATTTCTCTCATGTATCGTTTATCATCATTAGCATAAAACAATATTTTTGAATAAATATTATTTCACAATGTGAATTTGTAGTCTTAGCAGGGGTCGAATGTTCCCTCTATATCAGTGCGAATTTGTTTTTTCACCGACAAATCTTTACCCATGCTATGTATGTATGTATATAGTTTTTTACCATGTTCATGGGTTTGAGGAATATAGTATAATATTTGAAGCGAAAAATTGAAATATCGTGCAATGCGGTGTGAGTCCTTTTGGCACTATAACTAATTCATCCAACTTCAGCATCAAACGCTCTTGCATCTGCACCATGTAAGAGCATTTTACATACAACTAATTTGAAACGCTTGAGAGATTAAATAAAAGCTTCTTCCAAGTGTAGGGGATGAAAATGACATTCCACTTGTGTCTATCTCTGACTCATATTAACAGTGCGACTTTACAAATTGACGTCTGTTACAACTAACGAGGACACAGTGTATATAATGTAACGAGGCGCTACGCGCCTCTCTTTCCGAGGTTTCTGTAATGATCAAAAGTCGAAAATAGGGGAACTTTCTACAAAAGGTACCAAAAAGGGGTGGTAGGGGATCTTCCATATATGGACACTGAGTGCAATACTCCAGTCAACCCCTCCATACATCGTGACCAGCCTTAGTGGCCAATTTGTATGGAAGGTATGCCGGATAGGGGAGTCAGGAAGTTTTCACATAAACAGGTATGAGGGTGATCTGGTCAATTCATAGGGGAGAGTGCTCATCCTTGGGAACGGGAGCAGTGTTGTTTTATGAGTTTTTCTTATATATTTTCCCATCAAATTTTCCAATACACTAACACAATGTGTAAAGGGCATTGTCCAAACAACACTGCCCCCGTTCCCAAGGATGAGCACTCTCCCCTATATGCATATATTATACTTTATATAATAGACCAGAAAAGTTTTTCCTGGAAATTAGAAATGGATAAAAAAAATATTGTACGAGTAATTAAGATTAATTACTATTACTTCATCGTTCACCATTTTTGTCAGAATAAAAGTATTTTGTTAAACTGGCATTTTACTGCCTATAACCAGTACGCATCCTTCCCCACATTTGTCAGCTTATCCGACTCTTCCTTATCTTTTTTAACCTCTTCTTTAAACACCTCATTAAATACAGTTAAATAAAAGTTTCAACAGCTGTAGCATAAAAGTCGATTTTATTACAGTTTTTTTTTTTAATATTAATTAATAAGAGGCATTTCGCGCCTCTCTATGCGTGGATTGTGTATACCTTGTGTACTGATCACTCTTACAAACCCCACCATACATCGTGATCTCTTCATTTTAGAGCTCTATTTTAGTGCACAATCTACTTTTCGTGAACCTGTTTTTTATTAGACAAAGACAAACACGGATTTCGACCTTTTCCCCCCTCATACTTTTTTACTTAATCAAAGTTTTTCGGAGACGGATTCCTCCAGGTGTTTTTACCCGACAAAAAATAGCCTTTATTTAAAATATTTTTTACGTGTTTTACAAATTGAAAAAAAAATGAATTTTGTTTATCATTAATTATTGATGGAAACACACTCTACAAACGACTCTGCATCCCACCTGCGACCACTAATGTCTCTCCTGTTATGTAACTAGCATCATCTGAGAGAAGAAAAGCCGCAGGTCCTGCAACTTCTTCGGGGCGCCCCATTCTCTTCATAGGCAATCCGTGCTTGAAGAGCACATCAAAGAGTTCGTGTCGTTTTATCTGAAATATTTTCATTAGAGAAAATCTTGCCCTTAAGGAACCTGGGAAACTCTTCTCAATTATAATTCTTACATTATCAATAAACTTAGTGTCGATTGGTCCGGGTGCTAGGCAATTAATTCTGATATCATCGTCAACCACTTCTTTTGCAAATTCCTTGGCGAAGGTGAATAAACAGACTTTGGATGTTGCGTAGAGGCCAATTAACTGAATAATATGTGCTTAGGAGTTATGGTACATTTTAGCCTTTTAAGTTAACTTTCTTACATTTGTGTTAGCGTATGCCGAAACTGAGGACAACAGGAGAATACTTCCTCCACCCCGTTTCTTCATAATAGGGATAGCCTCTTTGATCAGTAGAAAAGTACCCTTAACATTTATTTCAAACGTCTTATCCCACGCTCTCTCCGAGCAATCGACAAGGTATCCAATGTGAGGATTGACTCCGGCATTAGAAACCACAATATCAATTCCTCCAAAATGATTCACAGCCTCTCAAATGAGATGAGCCCGTTCCTCAGCATTTGATATGTGACATTTTCACTCCTATAACTTCAATATCCTCCTTTTTAAGGAGCTTCACGGCCCGGTTAACATTCTCAATATTCCGAGAACTCACAACAACCTTAGCCTTCTCTTGGCCCAACCTTCTGGCAATTGCTAAACCAATTCTGATAAAGAAATATTTTTTTTTTTTATTTTTTAAATAATATAATGTTAAATAAAAAAACCAACCCATCAGTCGATGCTGACAAAACTGCCACTTTCCCGACAAATCTAGCACAATTCGAGATGGACATTTTTCTACTGATCAGAATTAGATCGAGAGCAGACTTTATATATAGTGTGGATGATATAAAATTAAAAATCACGTTAATTTTATTGCTTTTTTGGCTTTTTTACTAAAAATGTTTTATGTTTTGGTTTAATTATAATTAACATTTTATTATACTTAAGTATTGAACGAGGCGTTAAAAGTCACGATAAAGTCACAAATAGCGGAAGTTTGAACAAAAAATTTCAAAAGGGAGTGGAGGGAGCTATCCCCGTTGCAAGATACATTACCCTAATAAACTCCTTCATACATTATTAGCCGCTAGCGCTTCATCTTAGTGATGAAGCAGTCGAAACTGCCCGAAAAATTGGTAAATTTGTATGAAAGTTACTAATAGGGGATAATGGGGTCTTCTTCTATAGTATGGGGTTGTACATAGGTGTACCCATTCTGATCAACTCTATCATACATCGTGACCAGCTAGCACTTCGATTTATGGTCAAAAACCCTAAAATGCCTGAAAAATGGATAAATTTGTATGGGAGATACCAATAGGGGATAGCGGGAAAGTTTTCTATACCCCAAAGGTATAGGGGATACCACCCTTATCATTCCTATCATACATTGCAATCCACTAGCGCTTTATTTTGGTTGTCAAAAACTTGAATATGTCAAAAAAGGGCAAATTGTATGGGAGGTACCAGATAGGGGAGGCGGGGGAAGTTTTCATATAGCCTATGTCCCAACCAGAGGTGCCCTTTATACTTATGCCGAATATTACCCAGATCGGTTCAGTCGTTTGGCCGTGATGTGCGTACGCACTGATAGACAGACACACACACAGCACACAAACATTTTGGAGATGGATATTTTCGGATACTTTTCGGACTCCTGGAATCATGTCCGGTCGATATTTAATAGTTTGGGGGTGATCAGGCCAATTCAGATATGCACACTTTGTTTTATAATTGAGATAGATATAGCAACCGTACCGAGATCAAAGTGAATTTGTAATTAATCTGTGTGCAATGCGCTCCCGTTTGAGGAATTCAAAATGGTTACATAAAATTCGTTTATGAGGACTGTCACGTCCCTTTTAATTATTTTCAACGTGACATTTTGTCCCTCCAAGTTATCCATCACCCTTTTCCCCCCGCAACGCAGCTTCCACAATCATCAAACGGATATATGTAATTCTTTGGCGTTGCAGCGAAATGAGGAAAATTCCGGCATGATGAATATGATATAAAGTTTGCAAATGAGAAAATGAGAATTTTCTAGTGTTGAATATAAAGGAGGAAATTATATAGATGAAATTAAAATTTCATAAAAAAAGTATTCGTTATACTTTTTGAAGAGGCACAATCACTCTTGGGGCAGATTCGGACACTGAAATGGGGCACTTCCAAACATGCGATAATTTATGTATCCTATGAACAACAAAAAGTTAATATAACAAATCAACACCTTTCTCATCACCCATCTTTTTGCAAAAATTACTAAATGGCGGAAAATTTTAATTGGCCCAACAAAATATGCACATCAAAAGTGATTTATTTTAGTTTATTTTCCCCCCACATTTTGGTCTTTCAGCCACTTATTAACTTTTCCTTGAGAGAGTGAGAAATTATTATAAAGCGTTTCATGTAATTTTCCTCTTTCTCTTCCACATACATACATATACTTTTCGACTTTCCACCCAGTATTAGTTCCTCAAGGGAGTGAGCTTTCTCGTTTAGCTTTCACGGTGCATCGTATATTTGTTGCTTGGTGGGTTGAGTGGGTGGGAGGTAGAACTGGGAGGTTGTGAGACAAGTAGCAGCATCCTGCAATTTTGCCCCGTGCAAGAGTTACTTTACTACTTAGCATTCTGGTGCTTGAGCGCTTGACACCGAAAACACGTAGAAAATTGTTTCATAATAGTTTTCCACGTTTTTGAGTTATTGTTTTTGGACTCTGGCAAGCGTGTGTGTGTGTGAGTGTGTGTGTGTGTGGAAATGCCGGGGTGAAATTTGTGCCGGAAAGTGCAGTGAAGTATAAATGGGCTAAGGGTTGGGGTTCCCCCCCACCCCACACAACCACCCACTGAAAATTTCCAAAGTGTTTCACAGAGTTTCTCTCTCCCTTTTCGTGGGAAAATTTGTAGAATGGGTGGGAAAAGGTGGAAATAACCCGAGGAAAATATTCTATCTTTCCCCCTTCTCTCTCTTTTTTCTATGTCATCGCTCGTCCGTTTATACTACATTCAGTTCATTTTCCAGAAACATTCTCACCATTTAATAATTGTCTCCAGGAATTTAAGTCATTGTAAATTCTCTAAATGGAACAGTTTGCAGAGGACAATCGAAAGTTAATTAGTGCTTGAAATTTATGAAGGAATGCTTTACAATATACGCGCTCATCGCCATCTCGTAATATATATTCTATCCTTCACGACAAAATGCATTACAAATGCAATAAAGCTTCCCATATCCCACCCTCATAAACTCCTCTGTTAACTCGCTGACGCACAAACCCTTGTAAATTCCCCCTCAAACCCCCCACTTGACCCTTTTATTTGGATTTACGTGCGACAATAGTCGTTTCCCAAAATTTGCATTTCCCGCCATTTGTCTATTAACACCCTATCCTTTCTAACAGGCACTACCAGGCATAGAGGAGGTCGAGCGAGTGGATAATAACAAGGTAGAATTTATGTGGTAAAATTTCTATTTGTGCATAGCATAGGAAGAAATATGAAGCTTCATTGATTCTGGATGCCCACCCCCGCCCTACCCATCTCTATTTTCTCATAAACATAATTTTCCGTACATCCAATTTAGTTCAAAATTCACATTCCATAAATTAACATTATATATAGCAACTGAGTAAATATCGCATAATGATGCTAATATAATATACAACAATCCTATTCTCAAACCATAAATACATAGCCCTTTTATGATAGAAAATCACTGGTAAACCATATAGTTTGTTATTATTTTATTTCGCATAATTACACATGGAATATGTATTCCATGGCGATCGTCAGCCCTCAAAACACTTTGCAACATCAACACAAGTTGAGATTTAACGTGAAAACACCAAGTGATGGAGTTTTTGTATGTTACAAAATTTTCCACCCATAAACAAGAGCCTTGTGTCAGTCTAGTGTTGAGCTTTTAACCTCCGCTATTACTACCCCCCAAGCCCCTCTTTAAGCACATGTATTTATGTACCTTCCCAGTGTTGAAGCAGCAGTGGTTTGGGATAATAAACAAAACACAGTATGATGTGCAGAGAAAGTCTCTATTAAACAATTCATATCCTCCATATGCACAAATTCACACGTATTAATAATATTTGTAATATGACAGAAGCTCCCGTGCAGGCTGTGTATAGGTAATTTGCATTGCAAATTATCTAGTCAAAATATTTTCCATAAAATTATGTGTTCTCTCTCTTATCATCTTCAATTATATTTCAAAATGATATCACCTAGTTTTCCAGTTCAAAAGCATTTTTAAAATTCACTATCCATGTTTATCCCATAGTAAGAACCCCATTATCCAAGGTTTTGACGCTTTATCCAGAAAATTCTTGGATAATGCCAAATTTCATCTATTTGTCTCAGTTCTTACTATGAAAACATCAAAAATTCAAATAGTAAAGGCGCATTTTACCCAACGTACTCACTTAATGTATTATTTATATCACCTCTTCAATTTTTAAAAACAAAACAACAATTTAAATTACTTGAAACCTAATCCAATTCTTATGGCGTTTTACCCCCATGGAAAAAAACTTACAAATTCATATTCAAAAGTGAGTTTTTTTTTAGTCTTGGCTCGTAAGTCATTTGGTCAAATCATATTTCCTGAATAGTGAATTATTTTCTTTTCTTTTTTCTCATTATGAAAATGCTTGATATTTTCTCAAACATGGACAATTTTATCACTTTCGTTAAAATTTGTGTAACTTCAATAACAATGAAGCGCTGTCGTGGTGAAGCCAGATACAATATTACATTTATTTTGGAGGCAATTTTTTCTGTTTTTATCTGTATTTTTGCAATAAGACAAATTAATGAGATCTTGAATACTGAAGAGGAAAGAGGTTATCTTACCATTACGTACTCGTTAATCATGATTACCGCATATATACAATTGTTTTCGAAGAATATTGGAGGAACTCCTTATCAAAGTGAGTTCCAAACTATTATCGATTGGATTGAGAATTTCCACAGAACAAGTGAAGACAATGAGATTATTCGAGAAATTGTTGACGAGGAAATTGGAAAGGCTAAGACGTATTCGATATCATTTTTCAAGTGAGTAGAATATTCTTGAAAAGTTTGATAAAAAATAATATTGGCTTGTTTTCAGAATCTACTTGTCGTCATTCTTGGTGGTTGGATTCATAAACATGGGAGGCATGCTAATGAATGATATTATCACATTTTCCATACCAAATTTTAGGATAAATGAAAATTATGTGGTTTATGTCTTAATCCAAACAATATCTATAGTATTTCTTGCAACTTGGAATTGTTTTGTTGATTCTGCTGTTATCATTTTGGGACTTTACATAACATTTTCTTTAAGGATCCTAAATAGAATGATAAAGGCTTTAAATGATAAAGACAAAATAGAAAAGTGTCCGGATCTTCTAATCCGTACAGTGAAGAAACATAACGAAATGATCAGGATTCTAGGAACATTCAACAACGCCGTAATATTTATATCTTTTGTACAATTACTGATAAGCACCTTCTTTTTTCTCGTACTAGTTTCTTCTGCTCAAATTTACAGTGACTATTACTTGATATATTTAATGCTCTTTGGTCTCATTTTTCAATTATCTCTAATTTGTATATTTGGTGAGATGATTCGTCATCAAACAGAACAAATTTCCCAGAATCTCTATCAAACCAACTGGTACGAGATGAGCTTATCAGATCAGAAGATTATCCTCTTAATAATGAAAAACTCTCGTAAAGTTATAGCTATGAAGGCAGCTGGGATGTACGACGTCTCCTTAATTACTATAGTTCAAGTAAGATCTCACCTGATTAACTGAATTTTTTATTTAATAATCTACAAAATATTATCCTATTTTCAGATCCTCAAGATGTCTATCTCCTACTCAGCAATTATGCTTACACTGGCAAAATAGGGATATAATTTTTTTTATAACATTATTTTAAATATCAAATTTGCACTTTTGTTGTAGCATTTAGGCCGTTTACATCACCGGATTGGATTGAAATTAATCTTACCGTCTATGTAAACGGAAAGTCCCATTCTGCTTGCTGGATGGAATTGCATTCAATCTGTCCCACTTGTCCCAAAAAATTTAGGAACCCGGAGAATAGCTTTGACGTCTAATCTAACCTCACTTTATGCTTTTTTTTGGTGGAAAACACTACGGAACAAATTTTTCAAAACTTATCTGTGACTTTTTCAGAAAAATCCTAAGCGAAATGGGTACCTAATAAGAAGACTCAATGCTACTCGGAATTCCTTTCGCGCACTCCGAAAATTTTTGGGACAAGTGGAACAGATTGAATCTAATCCATTTCCATTCGAAAAGTGGGATTAGACTTGCCGTTTACATCGACAAAATTAAGATTAATCAATGTGTCTCTGGTTGAATAATATATGTATATATATAATATATATATATATATATATATGATATCAGTATATACATAAAGGACAAAATCGTCCGTCGAATTAGTTGTTAAGGTT
>CAKKOB020002088.1:0-15679 GCA_918844115.2 Phlebotomus perniciosus
GGACCGTGCGGACCTAGTTCAACGTTTCTAACATTTCCTTGAATTCAAGAAACTGAATTTAATATTTTGCGCTTTTACGCATATTTTCACGGATTCTGTGCACTAGGAGCCAATCTGAATCACTTACATGACTGCCCTTTACACACATGGGGTTTAGCCGAGAGAAGGTTTAGCCAGTTTAAAGCCTAAGACAGTTCGTACGCAGTATAAAAGTCGCTTAGCATTTAGAAAACAACAATTTTGATTATTGTTGCACTGAAATCGTCATTGATTGAACTATCTTCGGCTCTAAACTGGCTAAACCTTCTCTCGGTTAAACCCATGCGTGTAAAGGGCCTAAGAGAGTTGAAAGGAAACCTAGAGGAGTTTTAAGGAAGTTTTGAACAACTTTAATGAAAGTTTCCGAGACTTTCCCATTAGGTAATTCCACCTCTTCGGTTGTACTGGAGAGCTTTGAGAAGAAGCTTTAAAAAGCTCTGAAAAAAGCTTTAATTGGCATGACATATTATAAAATGAAGACTAGGGGATCATTGAAAGAATGTTTGAAAGAGCTTTGAAAAAAGCTTTAAAAACTTCTAAAAGAAATTCATTAAGCTTTGAGAAAAAGCTCCAAAGGGCATTGAATATAACCTTTTAAGATATTCGAAAAAAGCTTTAAAATATGGAGTAAAAGAGCTTTGAAAGGGGCTTCAAGGAAGGAGCTTTAAGAGGAGCTTTAAGGAAGTTTTGAACTGCTTTAAGAAAATTTCTGGAATTTTCTTATAAGCTCTACAAGTTCAAGAAGTTCTAAATCAATTGTTAAAGTTGACAAGTGAATTAAAAGCTTTCAGAACTTATGGGAAAGCCCTTAAAATATTCTGAAAGCTTTTTGAATGCTTAAAAAATAACCTAATTGATAATAGCACTTCCACTTCTAAAAACACATGAGTACTTCCATTCAAAATTACACCCATTCTGCTCATAATATCTCCGCCTTGCTTAAAATTTTACATTACTTTACATTATTTTTTTATGAATGCTGATAAGAATATGTTTCTTTAATTGTTTCCTATAAATAATAAGGCAATTTCATTTAAAAATAAAATGTTAAGAGTAAGTTAGGGCCTTTCCGAAAGTTCTTCTGTCCGATGCATCCAACTCTCCCCTATTTATCTATACTCTTAAATGAAATTTAATGAAAATTTATCTCTTGATATATTCAGCCATGAAAGAGTCCGGACCAGTGATAATATCTATTGATGTTTTTTTTTGGAATGAATTTTTCCTCTGTGGACTTTTGGGTGAATTTTGAGGAGAGAATTCTTAACTAAGTGAATTGATATGGATAGAGGCGAACATACAATAATATCGTGCAATCCTTCGAGTCACGAAAAAGTTGCTTGTTTCAGACGACAAAACATTTTATTCGCCATCAGGAGGGCGAGTTGTTATAAAAAAGAAATCGTCAGCATTAAAATAAGACAATAAACAATAGAACAAGAATTACAAGTTAATAGTTTATCGTTTAAGGTCTTCTTCGTTTTTTTTATATTATTATTCTCCTGTACATTCGAGGAGATTGTATGTCTTTTGGGTTTTTTTTCGCCTTCTCTTGCACTATTGTTGATTTCATTTATTGTGCCGTGAAGTCATTTGTGTGTGATTCAGTATTATTCAAAAATTCGACTTGACGAGAATAGCATAAAACTCCACACAATTAGCTTCTTGACGATGTCGAGGACAAATCGCTTGTTGAAATATTTATTCTACATCTTCTTGGCTCTCTCTCTACCATAAAATATCAGGCACGATTATCGTTACCCAATACAAGAGGGATAAGTGTGAGTATATAGAAAGTGATCAAATTTCACCACAAAATTTCTCTATACTTGTCCTACAATAAAATTATCTAATATTCACTCTCATAATTCACGCCTATATGTTTCTTCGGTTTCTTTGCCCATCTTCCCAAATGAAAACATTTAGTCAAGCAATTTCCTTTCCCAGTCAGCTGAGGAGAAAACTAAATTAAGGATGGAGAAGTGAGTGAAAGTGAGATGATACAGCATCGTACGAGATATAGTGGATCAAGAAGTATTCTTTGGGATGTAATGCAGACTGCAGTATCATTTTCATGCTAGAACAGTGTTATTGTCTACATATGTTAGGAATTCTCTGACAAATTCCGCTGTGAATAAAAATTCAACGGCAACAGATTTAATTTCCATCCGGAAAAATAAGCCATTCCGATCGTTTTTTTCGTCTTCTCCAACTCATTGTTTTTTATCGTCACAAGTGTGACCATAATATCCATAGCATTTTCCCGTGAATCCATTGAAATAAATCCATCGACAAGGAGTATGAAGATCTCTCGAGATCAAAGAATGTCTCCAGGAGGTGATCGATCATCGCTCTCAAGTCACTTTTGCGTGTAATAATAAAGTGTGAATTAATTTTAATGCCGCCAAGATGATCCAACAACGAATCAAATATGTTTCTTTGATGAATATCTCTTCTGTGCGTTGGTTTTTTTGATGGCACTCAACCGAAAAAAAAGAGTAAAAAAAATATAGATGGAAGAGATTCTTCTAATTACCTCGACACCAATTTTCTACGCGCGCAGTCTCATCTTTTGATGATCTTTTGCGCGCTTGAAGCCATGGCAAAATTCCCTGATGGATTTATTGCTCCCAAATCAAGCATGAATGCGGCACTCGGTGTTTTGAGCACATGTTTATTATTAAAGCCCAAAGTCTTGAGGAGTGAGAACTCCTCATGCCCCTCTAATCCACATATTCCACCGTCTCCTCTCTGGGTAATACACCCACCGCAAAATCCCAAAATGTTTCTGTTTTATTTAATTCAATGATACGGCAATCAAAATCACAGAGCAAGAAGGAGAACAAGAAGTGGATTACATGACTTAATCCTCACACACTCACATAGATTTCAATTTTAACAGGCAATATTGAGACACCGAAGCCCATGGGTGATGCCCCCAACACTCCACAAAAGACACACCATTAACAAATTCAACACACAGAGAGCACTGTTTCATTCTGCCTGCGTAAAAACTATCGTTATTCGATTTTCAATTTAGGAATCTATCAACTTTAATTATCGATTAAAATTCTTAAGTATCTCCCTGGAGACGGTGAAAGAGTTTGTCATAAAAATTTATTAGCTGAGTTAGGGGAGAAACCAAAGAGAGGATGGAAAACAAACAGATTCGAAACAATGTCCAACATACACTTTTTAGCCATAAAAATCAAACCGCATCATTGAATGCCGCGAATACTAAAATCAGAGACACTTATGTAAATTCATTCGATCTATCATTCACAACACTCAGAACTTGTTAGAAGAACTCTTTACAAGCTTTATGCCTTCCACCTCAAAATATCCAAAATGGTATAAAAAAAAACATTTTATTGGTGAATTTTGCAACGCGTCCGTCTCTTGGCGTTTGTAATCAATTCAATGGTCCCCAAAAACACCAAACACGAGAGATTACTCTTAATTTGCCAATTAAAATATTTTGATAAGTCACCCATTGGGGAAGGAGCAAAGTGTTGTGGATATAAGCAAAAGATTTCGAGAATTATTAGTTAATTTATTGGACAAGTAGCATTCAAATGCAAATTTTTTTTGTATAGAAACGACAAAGCTTTCTGGTGATTTACAGTGTTTTAATGTTAAGCAAAATTGCTTATGAAACAAGAAAAGATATTTCCTTGTTTTATTCACCAATCCCGATAAAATGTTTCACATCCATCGTTATCAAACCGGTTGGTGTTAACAATAGGTGTAGGAAATCATTTCCCTCTAACAACTTTTGCCAGAGAGGAGAAAAGATTTATGTCGCCGCAGAGGAGAATTTCCTCAAAGTGGGAAAATGGCGTGAAAATAGATAAGACACTGTCCAATATGAAACTCAATGGTGGGGCATTAATGTGGCAAAACAATATTCAACAAATTTATTTACAGCCCCCGCCAGAAGAACAACCCCCAAAATGAGGCGAGAGAGCAATGAGATGGGATGTCTTCTGGATTGGCCCGACAAGGCGAATGAATGGAAATTTTCACCCAGAGAGAGACAAGAGTTTTCCCGCCTCAGGGTTGACGGAGGACAAGGGAGAGAATGTGTGTAAATTAAGCTCTTATGTTCTTGTATACTAATTAACAACAATAACAATGACTTAATCCCCTCTGTTCGCCCCATGTGTTTGGCCTCTTCTCAAATGAATATGACACTGCGAGAATGGCAAGTCTTCGACTATAGAGGGAGTATATATCTAGCAGTCTCCAAATTATCATTTGTAGTGATCACGATGGGGTGGAAAGGGGCGGTGATCACTCTTTTGTGAAATTGCTCCTCTTCGCCCCCATCTTTAGTGCCACACATATTCAAAGGATTGTGTAAATAACCCTCGAAAAATTTGCATAAAATAGACAAAGTCGCACAATGAAATGGAGCTTTGGGGGAAAACCATGAAAGCTTCTCATTAAAAGGGATTAAGGAATATATCTAGAAATTTTTAAAAATATATAGAGTGATAAAGAAGCTTTACTTACTCGTATTTTGGTGTGTCATTTACAAGTTTTCAAAAATATATTAGGGGAGAATGGGGCCATCAAACAGAAATTTGAGATTTTTCTTCAAAACAGTTTTCCAGGAAGTCGGTAAACGTAAAGAGCAACTGTTTGATCCGTATTCACTGGACGAAAATGTTTTTTTTTTATTTTCTAAACTGTTTCGCAGAAAGCTTTAAAATAATCCGTTAAAGCTCTTCGAAATTTTAATCCTAAGGGAATATCTGATGAAAGCTCCATCTTTTATGCAGGCAAGCCCGACAAAATATTTTAACATTTGACTTGAACTTCAAGAAGCTGTTAAAAAATTGGTAAATCTCACAAAATTTTTGTCAAGGAGGTGATATTTCGTTCATAAACAAGTAGACCACTTCTAGCACTTCCACATTTTGTTGAAAAGATTCCAAAGCTCCAATTCGAAAGCTTTGAAAAGCTTTCATCTAATCAATTTTATTTTCTATACAAACCCTTTAAAGCTTTTTAGGAAAACGTTCTAAGAAAGCTTAAAAAAGCGTTCTAAGAAAGCTTTAAAAAAAAGCGGTCTAGGAAAGCTTTTAAAAAAAGCGTTCTTAGAAAACTTTTTAATAAAGCGTTCTAAGAAAACTTTCTAAGAAAGCTCTTTCTGAGAAAGCAATTACAGATGCTTTCTAAGAACGCTTTAAGAAGCTTTCCAGAGAAATTTTTCTCAAAAAAGCTATCTAAGAAAGGTTTCTAAATCTTCATACGAAAGATTTCAAAAGCTGTCTGAGAAAGCTTTCTAAATAAACTTTTCAAAGAAAGTTAGAGCCTTTTGAGTAAGCTTTCTAGAAAAGCTTTCGAAAGAAAGCCTTCTGTAAAGAAACCTTATAAACCTTTTAAAAATAGTTTCTAAAGCTTTCCAAAGAAAGCTAGAGGTTTTCTAAGTATAAGCTTTCTTAAATTAAAAGCTTTCAAAAGAAAGCTTTCTCAGAAAAGCTTTCTCAGAAAGGTTTCTAAGGCTTTCAATGAGAGATTCAAGAAAATCTGCAAAAGCTCTCTAGAATTTTCAAAAATCCTGCGAGTATTACAAATTTTCCAGATTTTTTAAATGTTCGTAAATTACTGTATAGAGCTATAGAGCTTTCTTATCAAAGAAAGCTTTCAACTAATCTATTATAAACTTTAGAAATCTTCTTAAAAGCTCCTGAATGTTATCGAAAGCTCTTAAAAACTCCTAAGGCTCAGGAAAAGCTTCTCAAAGCTCACACGCACTTCCATTCAAATGTACACCACTTCTTGCCATAATATCTCCCTCTTGATTTTTGTATTAAAGCTTTAAAAATTTTCAAAAATATTTTAAACGTATATTTCAACAAAAGTTTTACTGCAATTTTAGAAAACTTTGAATTGAATAATTTGTAATATATACGTTTTTTATCTTCAAGTGTTACCCTCTAAAAGCTTGTTCCAATCTTCATAAAGCTCTTAAAATTTTAGGTACTAAAGTTCAAAAGAATATCCAAATAGTCTGGATCTGATATTTATGAAATTCAAAAACAATCGCTAAAGCTCATAAAATTTAACTGAAAGCTATAAGTTTTTTAAGGGTTAATCCCATGTTCATGAAGTTCTACAAAAGCTTTACAAATTCTTTAAAAGCTTAGCCTGATTTTCTTAAAGCTCTGGCAAAAGCTCAAGCATCAGAAAACTCCACTCAAATTTTAAACACGATGAAAGCTCGTTACAAATAGCTAAAGCTCAGAAAATTATCTAAAAGCTCCGTAAAGCTGACCCACATTTCTCACATACTTCCAGTTATATATGTACACCACTTTTTGCCTCAATATCTCTCACTTGTAATTTGTTTCAAAGTGCCCCGCTCTCTACTTACCAGATAACGAAAATTAAAGTTTTTTTTCCAAATTTCGGATAAGACTCTCCCGTCAAATGGAGCCACCAGTAACTGAATTCATGCCAAAACACTTCAGCAACAACACCTGTCCAGTTGACCATCGTTGAGGCATATCGCAATGAAAATGCACTTAAAACACCCAACTTGAGTGTAAAAAAAAACAATGTTAATATTACCATTTATGAGCTCTGTGTGGCAAAAAAAAATGAGAAATGAAGACGAGTAGTAAAATGAAGAAGCATCTAATCAAAATGTTGATGAATATGTATGACGAATGAGTTTCTCACTCCGACGCTGATTCACGCAAATCTGCCAAAATGATTTCCGGTAGCTTGACTGCATTTCTCTGACGTGCAAATATCCAGCAGGAGGAGAAGGTATATATATGTATAAGAAGAAAAAAGTGAAGAATGATGAGCAGAACTTGTGCGATTGTGATCGTTTGGGATTCTTCCAGTTGCCGGGGTCGTCTGGGATGTGCGGCGTGTGTATTTAATCTATTATTAAATTAACTGGTCAGCCCATCAACTGTGTTGAGAAAACAATGAAATAAATGTCAGTTTTTATAGTTTATTATGTGATGGACAACATTTCATCGTAAAACGCTCAGTGTCTTATCTGATCGCTGGGGTGACTGATGTGAAATGATGGGTCTCCGGAGGAACAATGGGATGATGGGCATGAGAGGGCGAAAAAGTGAGAAAGAGATTTCTTTTAACTTTATTGGGTCACTCTTTAAACTCTGAGCCATACAGAAAATCAACAATTTATCATCATTTTTTCATCCCATCCTCTTCCTCTCTGCGTGCATTCACGTGCAAAAATCTCACTCACATCTTCCCAAGTCGAGTGAAAATTTCACGTGAAACTCCAATTTTTCTTTTATGTTGTGTCCATATGATGAAATTTTAATAATTGGGTTTGTCGATGCAGAATTAATTATGGTATAACGTGAAATTTCTCATATTTTTCTGATTGACCAACTTCCTCTTTCACTTCTGATGGAATGCCCACAAGAAGTGCTGCGCGACTTTCATTATTCCCTTCCTTTTTTTTTGGATGTCTCAGGTGCCTTATTAACATTCTCCGCATCAATCTTATGTAAACATCTTTTGGGAATAAAAAATTGAATGAATCCACCAAAATAACAATTAGAGAATTGCGACGCGTGTAATTCATGCAAATATCTTTCCAAGTATTGTTGAAATTTTCCAAATTTTTCACATTCTATCCCAATTATTGTTATTTTCTCGTATTTCTTTTGAGAAATTCGTCCAGAGAAAGAATTTCCAGTTTCTGCAGATGCATCACACGGATAAGATTTCTGATAGAATTCTTTACAATTTCACGTCAGTCAGAGTTTTACAATGAGAAGAATATCTTTGAGAATACTTTATCCATAGAAAATATCAAAAATATTTACTTTTGATACTATTTTTTGGAAAAAAATGTGATTTATTGCATTTTCTAAACATGAGTTAACCCACAAATAATTTTGTTAAATTTATTTTCACCAAAATGTTTTCCAGATCATAAAGTTCAGTCATGATAATAAATAGCATAAATTTTTCAACATAATATTTTAGTTGTGATTCTTATTTTCCTTGTTCAATTCAGAGTAGCGATGCCGCTACACAAATATTTGAAGCACACTGATAAAATCACATCAAGAGGGAGTCCCAAGTAATCATAGTGATTGAACCAGAGAATAAAGTGGAAATTCAGAACATGTACTTTGGATGGACTCATAAAATGTTAATCCAAAGTGCAATGCGACGCGGGGAAAAAAAGGGTTACAAAGATCTTGAGAAGAGGATGAAAATAAATGGTTGAGAATGAATATTCGTCGTCAGCCTTACAATTTATTCACATTTAAAGTGAATTTGAATTCAAAAACACTTTGTCAGAAGCAATTACTTCCATATGACTGACACTGAATAATGTTTCGTTGTGTTGGCACATGGAGGCAAAAGACATGGAGGGATATGTGCAACAAAAAAATAAGAGCATCAACGTTTGAATGTCCCGCGATGATCAAAAGGTGAGACGAAAGAGAGAAGAGGCAAAGTGAAAATATTAGAGGAAATTGTCAATGGACAAGAGAGTGAAGTAAAAAAAGTGTCGAAATCTCTCATCGCCAATTAATTAATTCGCTATAGATTAATTATTGAGATATCATCCGGTCCCCGAAGCTCGCATGACGCACAGTATTAATCCCAAAAAGTTAAACAGCTATTGAGCAAGAAGTGCAAAAATAAACAAGTCTGCAACTCACTGTGCCAGATGGTGGAAAAATATTGTTGGAGCTGAGGAAAATTTCACTTTGGTGGTCGCTCCTTATCGACACTCGAGCGAATGGGTTTGTTTTCACGATTTAAAGCGGATGTTTATAGAGTTGCAATTGTAATCACAAATATAAGATGTCCGAGGTGATATTTCGCGCGCCCACACACATCACACACCATTTGTGCTTCTTGAATTGGATTTCCATTCTTCAAACACCGCATCACCCAAGTGAAAAATAGATGTTGGGAAAAAATGCCAGAGAAATAATTCACAATGACCATCTCGAAAACTGATTATCAGAGTTGCAATTCTTATAAATTATGATATGAATAAATGTCAAGAGGAAGATATTCAAAGCTCTTTAAAGCTTCTCTTCAAAGCTCTTTAAAGATTCCTTTCAAAGCTCTTTAAAGCTTTCCATCAACGCTCCTTAAAGCTTCCCTTAAAAGTTCTTTAAAGCTTTCCTTCAAAGCTCTTTAAAGCTTTCCTTCAAAGCTCTTTAAACCTTTCCTTCAAAGCTCTTTAAAGCTTTCCTTCAAAGCTCTTTAAACCTTTCTTTCAAAGCTCTTCAAAACTTCCCTCAAAAGTTCTTTAAAGCTTCCCTTCAAGGCTCTTCAAAGCTTCCCTTAAAAGTTCTTTAAAGCTTCCCTTCAAAGCTCTTTAAAGCTACCCTTTAAAGCTCTTTAAAACTTCCCTTCAAAGCTCTTTAAAGCTTCCCTTAGAAGTTCATTAAAGCTTTCCTTCAAAGCTCTTTAAACCTTTCCTTCAAAGCTCTTTAAGGGAAGCTTCCCTTCAAAGCTCTTCAAAACTTCCCTTAAAAGTTCTTTAAAGCTTTCCATTAACGCTCTTTAAAGCTTCCCTTCAAAGCTCTTTAAAGCTTCCTTTCAAAGCTCTTTAAAGCTTCCCTTTAAAGCTCTTTCAAACTTCCCTTAAAAGTTCTTTAAAGCTTTCCTTCAAAGCTCTTTCAAGCTTTCCTTCAAAGCTCTTTAAAGCTTCCCTTCAAAGCTCTTTAAAGCTTTCTTCAAACCCCTTTTAAAACTTCCAAATGGCCTTTAACTTTGTGAAAACTATAAAAATTCTTTAGCAATACCTTCGCCACTCTGTATCTGCGTTGAATGAGACGAAGGATGGTGGAGAGGAGAATCTCGTACAAAGAGAGGCCACAATGCGAACCACCAACGAAGAGTCCAACTTTAAACATAATAAACATCGACACAATAAACTTATGGTTGACAACAAATTTGAAATTGAATACCATCTTGAATGAGTATTCGTGGCTGAGGAGTGGAGAGATGTGCAGTGAATGCCGCGAAGTCTCTTGTATCCATAGACTTGTCCCTCTGTGGCTGGTGGACAATTGTTATCTGTCGTTCCCACCATCCCATACTGGAATCTATACTCCGAAGAATGAGACGCGGAGGCGGCAAATTGAGTCAAGGGAGTGACGCCAAATCTGCTGACGTCCAGACTCTGGCCAGATGCCAATGTCGGTGTGAAATTGTACACAAGGAGCCTCAATGGATTCATTTTCTTATCAACAACAAACCGTTTATGCCCACAAACCCCCTCCATCATGGGGATGGGAAATATTTGTCATAATACAATTCAATTTCCTTCATCCCACCCACATTGTCCCTCGTCACATGGTGTCAACGGGCGAATTGAAAAACGCTGTTTTATGCAAATTTCTGCATAAACCACCAGCCACAATTCCTCAATGAACCCATAATCATATTACTATGTTTTTTCACTTGTTACGCGAGATGTAATTGTAGCTCGTGGAATTTTTGCACGATAAGAGCGAAAAATGCAAAGGACACATCACCGACCAACATCTTGCATTTCGCACTTGTTTTTCTGCTTATTTAGCGATAACCACTTTGAAAATGTGGAACAAATGGAGGTGAATTGGAGACAAACAGTGCTAAATCGTTGCTTGACAAAGAAGTTGAGTAAGCAGTTTGCAAAGGGACAAAATCTTCTTATCATTGGAATGCGTTAAAAGCAAGAGGAGATTAAGGTTTATACGGGTTCCAATATGCAGAGGGGCTTAGAAACACTTGAGCTCAATAACTCAAAATACAAACTTAAATTGGTTTAAGAAGTAGAATTTCCTAATATTAGGAAAATTGTTGAGTAACCAATGGCCACTTTTCTTTATTTATGTCTTAAAAGATATTTTTCACTTGTCTAGGCATTCTAAAGAAAGCTTTCTAAGAAAGTTTTCTACAGCTTTTTAGAGCTTACTAAGAAAGCTTTGTAGAACTTTCTAAAAAATCTTTCTAAGAAAGGTTACTAAAGCTTTCTAAAGACACTTTCAAGAGCTTAATAAGAAACATTCTATAATAGAACTTAAAAAAACCTTTATAAGATTTCTAGAACCTTCTAAGGAAGCTTTCTAGAGATTTCTAAGAAAGATTTCTAAAGAAGTTTTTTAGAACTTTTTAAGAAAGCTTTCCAGAGCTTACTAAAAAAGCTTTCTAGAACTTTATTAACAAAACTTAATAAGAAAGATTTCTATATCTAAATAAACTTTGTATAGCTTTTCAATGAAGCTTTCTTGAGCTTTCTAATAAAGCTTTCTAAAGTTCTCTTAAAAAATCTCTCTAGGAATACTTTCTTATAAAGCTTTCTAAAGCTTAAAAAAGCTTTAAGAAAATATGTGAAAGCTTTCAAGAATTCTCAAAAGATTAGCGAGAGCTTCAAAAGCTCTAAAAATATCCGAAAGCTTCGTAAAATTTCTAGATTTTTTTTTTAATTGTTCGTAAATTTTGCAGCTTTTTACTGGAGTTTTAGTAAGCTTTCAGCTAATCAAGCTTATATTTTTCAAAGTTTTGAAATTACCTTTAAAGCTCCTGGAATTTTCCAAAGGCTCTTCAAGAATTTTGAAGCTCCGGCAAAACTTCCCAAAGCTCCTGTTTTTCCTTGGAAGTTTTCAAAATTACTTGATTTATCTTAGCACTTCCATTCCACTTCCTATAGCTCTCGCGCACTTCCATTCAAATGTACACCATTTCTGATCATAATATCTCCCCCTTGGATAGAATATTAATGAAGGAAAACATTTTCTCTCGTGTAAATACCTATAATTACCTACATAACTCGCGAAGGAAGTATATATTTCTCCAATGCGTAATCCTAATGCAAATAGATGATCAAAATTTTAATCAATCAAAAAACATTAACCTAAATTGATGTATGTTACTTCTTAATTGCCCTTTTAGAGCTTTCAATAAGACCATTCCTTATCACTTAAGTAAATTTCTCTTACCTATAATCCTATCCGTATAGAAGTTCCTTGTTTTACATGTTACATATACTAAACGGGCGAATTAATTTACAAATCTGATGATCAATTATGCCAAGTGGGCAAGACAAGCAATCTGCACCTTCGACAAATCCCTGGACAAGGGTGTGTCTCCAACATAATATTCATTGCATCAATATCGAGTGCGAGATTGAATTCAACCCAAACCCACTCACCCTGGCAATAAAAAGAAATAAAAGAGATTTAAGATTTTGTTCTGCGCCTTGTTTGATTTGGATATTTATGAGTGACACACGTGCTGTGAATTGGTTTTTGAAACGCCCAAACAACAGGGGTGAGTTTTCCGAACATATTTTCTTTCCTGTAGAACACATTTCCTTTTCTTCATTTAATAAATTTCAACAATTGCGTTAGAAATTTGCCATCATCCATATTGATATTTTCACCCCTTTTTGCATTTGGGTGTCTCTCTCTTTTGCGGACAGTTTTCCAAATATATAGGGTCTCGGTGAAAAGTGAAAATTGTTGCAAACTTCCTTCCGAACGTGCGGTTCTTCCTCCCCCCGCCAAATCCCTAATTCCGGACCATTGAGGGAGTGTTTCTCATTAAATTTCCATTCATTTGGGATTTGATTGTGGGTTTTTTGCGCCTCCAAAATTTCACACTTGAGAAATTCTTCGGAGAACTTCTGTTTCTTTCTCAAGGGAGGCTCCTCAATCATTAATAAATCAATCCCTAAACAATAGGGTTCAGTTCATGCCGGGAACTCTTCGTATTGGGATTTCCGTGTGAAATCCACCCAAAAAACCCACAATTTAGAATCTCTTCACGATAAAAAGGCCATCAGCAGATATTTATTGGGTGTTATTGCTTATCAACAAGAAACACACACCTGATGGTAAAAAAATTCCTGAAACTGCTGCATAGGAAATTTACAAAGGATGGTAGTCCCCAAGATGTGTGTTGCAGAATTTTTGGCATATTTTCAGTGAATCTCCCAGAGAGATGGTGGACTAGACAAAGGCTGGGTGCTTCATTTGTGTCTTCGTTGGTGGGAAAAATGGTGGAGGTTTTTGTTAACATTTGATCTACAAGTCGCATTCGATGGCATTGATCGATTGTTACCGGCCAAGTGGCAAAAGTTTATTTTTATTCAATTCCCATTCACCGTCTCATGGGACAATCTTCCTATATCTGCCACCTCTTTGGCCGATGAAGGTGCGCGCCATCAGAAAAGAAAAGAATAGAAAAAAATCACCCAAGAAGAAACGGAAATAATAAGCCATAAAAACATGCCGCTTCGGACCCGGTACAGACAACATGCTTAAGAGTGTTGTATTTCTCCTATAATTTCCTAACAGCATTAGTAATACAACGGCATACTTTTGGGCCGTGGCTATCAATTAAAATAAATCTGACTGTGTTTCAACACCAACGATTTCTTGACTCCCTCGAGAGAGTCTCTCTTCCACCTCAAGCCCGTATTTCCTCTTATACACCTTTTCTTCATCCGCAGTAATGAATGAGTGTGTGCCAAAAATATTTACGACAGTCCCCATGCCATTTTCAACTGCTTCTACTTTGTCTTCATGCACCTTAAGCTCCTTGGCTGGGATCTCTGTCGCTTGATTTTTGGGTAGAATCAACGTCAACGAAATAAATTAATTTTAATTGGATAGATATGAGTAGCTCTTCCACCCACTCGCAGACTCTTGTTAGTCACCGATCTTCAATCTCTCCTTCTTGCTTTGCTTCATTTTCACCTCGTTGTTGATGGGGCGAACAACTAATGTAACTCGATGTATGCGAATCCCAAAGAGCTTTCGAAAATTTAAAGAAGTTGCTCAAAAACTTCCGGCAAATCAGAAGAGTGTATCTAACACTATCAAATTTCAATTTTTTATTTACAGTTTTCATTACTTTCTTGGCTAAATAAAAATCCTTCTGAGTCAACTTGAAGAAAAACTTTAAAGCTCAAATAAATTTTCAAAAATTTCTCCGGAAGAGCTACAGAAAGAATTCAAAATGTTTAAGAAAATATTATAGAATGTGAATTGCTTGAGGTTTCGAAATCATTATAATTTTTAAAGCGCCTAAAACAAGGGGGAGAAAATATGATCAGAAGTGGTGTACGTTTGAGTGGAAGTGCGCGAGAGATTTTGTAAGTGAAGTGGGAGTGCTAAGAGCTTTTGAAAGTATCCAAAGAAGAGCAGGAGGTTTGGGAAGTTCTTCCAGAACTTTAGAATTATTTTTAAAGAGCTTCGAAAATTTTATAAAAACGTTCATAGAAAGCTTTAAAAATCTTTCTTAGAAAGCTTTGTTAGAAAACTTTTGAAACTTTTCTTAGAAACCGTTAAAAACCTTTCTTAGGAAGCTTTTATAGAAAGCTCTCTTAAAAAGCTTTAGAAATCTTTCTTAAATAGAGAGTATGTTTTTGTATGTCTTCTAGAAAGCTTCTTTAGAAAAGCTTCCTTAGAAAGTTTTCTTTGAAAGCTTTAGAAACTTTTCTTAGATAAACCTTTTTTTTAGAAATATCTAGAAAGCTTTTTTAGAAAGTTTCTAAGCTTTCACAAAAATCTAAGTTTCGAAACGTTCTTAAAAGCTTTTTTAGAAAGTTTTCTTTTAAAGCTTTCTAAAAAAAAAGCTCTAGAAATCTGCCTTAGGAAGCTTATAATACTTTAGTATAGAAAATAAAATTTACAGGATGAAAGCTCATCAAAGCTTCCGAATTAGAGCTTTGGAGAGCTTTTCTTAAAATGTTGGAAGTGGTGTACGTCTTTTTAAACATAATATTTCCCCCTTGTCTTAAAAATTTTCAAAATTACATAAGTTTCTGCAGAAGTTCAATAAGATTTTTATAAAGCTTTGAGCTTATCTTTTAAAAAGCTGTTTAAATTATGTTTTTGGGCTTGGATTTTTAAATTTATTTGCTTCACAAATTTTTCATAATGTCAATATTTCCACGAAAATTTTGAAAGCAATAAACTTATCTCCTTTAAAAGCTCTCATGAAATTCTATTAGGAATTCCATAGGAAAAATTCTTGGATCTCATAAAATGGTAAAGTTTACAAATTTGACTCAAAATTATAATTAAAAGTTTTGATGCTCGAAAAATTCAAAGTTTTTGCTAATGCTCTGAAATTTTCCGAAGCTCATGAATTCTCGCTTGGTAGTTTTATGATAAAAAATCATTAGTTTTATTTATTCGGAATTAATACCTATTAAATTTAAAGAGAAAGGTTTCTCCAAACTTCAAAAATTATCTATAAAATGTAATAATTCAAAGCACTTCCACTTCAAAGACGCTCACGTACTTTGGTTCAACTAAATTCTAGTTTTTTAACCTTTTTAATAAATTCTTAGAACATTATAAGTCTGATTTAATTAGATTTTTGGATTCTGGAACAGATTTTTTGAATTTTTAAACGATTTCTGAAAAATTTCTTTGTTGTTTAAATATTTTAGAAACAAGATCGAACTCTGATCCAAAAATCGAAAAATCTTTCAGAAATTCTACATATTCACAGAGACTTATCATTTGGAACTTACCAACCCCTTAGAACCGAACGGAAAATTTATACACTGCAGACGGAATAAGATAGAAAACTCTTGAATCTTTTGTACTTTTTCATGTTAGTCTCTTCTCTTTTTTTCTGTCACACCCGCCCGCGCATTTTGGTG
>CAKKOB020002089.1:0-15671 GCA_918844115.2 Phlebotomus perniciosus
ATGAAAGCTTTTTAAAAATTTAAAAAAAAGCTATATTAGGTAGCTTCCCAAAGCTTTTTAATAAAGCATTCTTAAGATTTCTAATAAGGCTTTCTAAGCAAACTTTCTAAGAGAGCATTTTAATGAGGATTCTAAAGCTTCTATGAAAGCTTTAAGAAAGGTTTATAAAGCTTTCCACGAAAGCTTTTACAAAGGTTTCTAAAGCTTTCTGCGAAAGCTTTTACAAAGATTTCTAAAGCTTTCTACGAAAGCTTTTACAAAGATTTCTAAAGCTTTCTACGAAAGCTTTCACAAAGATTTCTAAAGCTTCCTGCGAATGTTCTAAAAAAGGTTTGTAAAGCTCTCTACGAAAGCTTAAGAAAGGTTTCTAAAGCTCCCTACGAAAGCAAGAAAGGTTTCTAAAGCTAAGGCTTCTATGAAAGCTTTAAGGAAAGTCTCTAAAGCTTTCTGCGAAAGCTTTAAAAAATGTGCACAAATCTCTCCAGAATTCAAAAGCTTAACGAATTTTCCCAATTTTTTAAATGCGCGTAAATTCCTTAATCGGTGCTTTACTGGAATTTTAAAAAGCTTTCAGTCAGTCAAGCTTATTTTTCTATGTTTAGCAATTTCCTTAAAAGCTCCTGAAAGTTTTCCAAAGCTTTTAAAGAAAATCTAAGGCTCTGGAAGAACTCCCCAATACTCCTAATCTTCTTTGGATGCTTTCAAAACTAGTTGACTTATCTTAGCATTTCCATTCCACTTCCAAAAGCTCTCGTGCACTTCCATTGAAGTGTACACCACTTCTGATCATAGTATCTCCCCTTGAGTATACTCCTATCTTGAGCTCACTCCTAGTTTACTATCTCGGAAAATATGTGATCCATTTACTTGAAATTTTAATATGTTGTAGCTGAGATCAAGACCTTTCCAACGATGACTTAAGTCTCTACATAACCCTATATTTCGAGGACTTTCGAGTTGGCTCTCTTAGAATTCCATCCCTTTATCTAGGATTACCATACACCTTTTTGTCAGCTCTCAAATACAGGGAAATATTTTCAGAGAAATGTAACACAGAGTGTGGAAGCCAGAAAGAAAAAAATCGAGATAAATTTTAACGAATGAACTTGCAAAATTGGTTATATTGAGAACATTTTTATGGCTGCTGTTCGATGGCGATTCTTTTAATTGATGAGAGAGTGAGATTTTATTCGAATCGCGTGGGAAAAATACAAAGTGTTGAGATTTATGGTTAGATTGAGTTGCCTTGAGGGTCGAAGTACCAAATCTATAGGAAAGAAATTCAATTATACTAACTCTTTCTTTAAAGATAGATCAAAATCTGCGTGAAGTAAAGCCACATGAAGCTTTCAAAATCTCTTTGGTACTTTTGCAAGCTCTGAGTTGTATTTGTTTGTGTTCATCGCGTATAAATGAGAAGTCTGAGCAGATTTACGATGATTCCCTAAAATGCTCTTGGGAGTCTTGAGAGGCAGAATAAATTTGCTGGGATAGTTTGCTATTTAAAGACTTAATTTTCTGCATTTTAAGTGCTCTGCCTAAATCCACTCACGGACTACAAAGTACAATAATTCAATCGAGGAGCTGAGATTCATTATGATGATGTTGAGAATTATAGCAATTCCATGCAACAAGGAGTCAGAAGTACACAAAAGCTTCCCCCCATCCACCGGATCCATGATCACTGTTCATATCGTGCTCTCCAACTTCGCTGAACCCCATCCAGTAAGTGTGAAAGTTTTGGCTTTATGCAAAATTTACGATTGTGTGTGCCTCGTCTGTTTCGAGGCGAAAATAAAGTTGGACAATTGCTGAGAATTCAGCGAAGCTTTCCCCAGTATAAATTTTCGGGGCTATTGTGGAAAAATTAAAATTTTACAACTCAATAATCCGACTGATTTGAAGCCCGGTGTGGAGATTTTGGGAGCTGAAGGGCTTTTGCGAGATATTTTCTGTATGTGGAAAATTCGCTCTATATCTCCCCATAGTAATTTTCCACGATGGAGACACACAGATAATCGCGTCAGTGTCTCCTCTCGAGTAGATCGAAAACGATTGTGTTCGGTGGAAAAGACAAAGGCGGAAGAATCCTCAAAAGAATGGCAATTCTATCCTCTTCATCCACGGTAAATGCACACAAACAAGGGGCAAGTCTTTCACATAAATTTTGGATACTGAAAAATCTAGGGGATTTTAAGACAGAAAAGAAAAGAGAAAATTTAAAAAGACAATTCGTAATTAAGGAAGTTATTAACCGATTTTGATGAAACTAATTGCATTTGAAAGTGCGTAAAATTTCCAAAAAAACTGTAAAAGTGAAGTTGAGCGCTTTAAATAGTTAAGACGTGATCCGAATTCAGAAAGGTTTTTCCCCCAAAGTAAGGCTTAACAAACTGTCCTGTAATTAAGGAAGTTGTTAACAGATTTTGATGAACTCAAATGCATTGGAAAGACCACAGAATTTCCAAAAATGCTGTAAAAGTGAAGTTGAGCGCTTCAGAGAGTGAAGATGTGATCCAAATTCAGAAAAGTTTCTCACATAAAGTAAGGCTTAACAAATCGTCCTGTAGTTAAAGAAGTTGTTAACCGATTTTGATGAAATTAATTGCATTCAAAAGAGCAGAAAATTTCCAAAAAGCCTATAAAAGTGAAGTTGAGCGCTTTAAAAAGTTAAGACGTAATCCGAATTCGGGAAGATTTCACCCAAAAAGTAAGGCCTAACAAGGTTTTATAAACAGACCAATAATTTAGAATCTTGTTAACCGATTTTGATGAAATCAAATGCATTGGAAAGACCGCAAAATTTCCAAAAATGCTGTAAAAATGAAGTTGAGCGCTTCTGAAAGTGAAGACGTGATCCGAATTCAGAAAATTTTCTCTCAAAAAAGTAAGGCTTAACAAATCGTCCCGTAATTAAGGAAATTGTTAACCGATTATGATGAAATATTGCATTCAAAAGAGCAGAAAATTTCCTAAAAGCCTATAAAAGTGGCGTAGAGCGCTTCGGAAAGAAAGAACATGATCCGAATTGGGAAAATTTTCCCCCTATAAATAGATTTGACAATCCTCTCAAACCGATTTAAAAAATATGCTTTGAAAGAGCAAAAAAATTCTACAAAATAATGTGAAATAAATCTGAACGATTTTCCTAAAATTTTCACTCACTCAAAAACCCCCTGGCTTGCTTACGACTTAGTCAACCCATGAAAAATTCGCTTCACCTCATTCTCCTTGTTCGGATTTTTGAGTGAAGGCATCATTGGTGAAATGCAGAAAGGATCATCATCAAAAAAGTATAAAGGGCTTAATGGACCAGAGAACTTTTCAATATTCCACAAATCTACTTTTCGCAAATGTAATTTGACTTTCTCTGTGCATCGTCATCATCCCCTTGGTAAAAGAGAAAATCCACTTCTCTGGAGAACAATAGAGCAATATACAGTCAATGGAGAATTTTCATCCAAAACTCTCTTCCCTGTTAATACTGTAAATCCAAGACGAACAGGGAAAATATCATTGAAAAATATAAATTAATAGAATTGGACTTGAGTCGCAACGTCTTTTGCTCGAGATCTTCCTCTTGAGATTTGTATTTTTTATTGAATTTGCATTCAACAATTCTTTAGGGGAATTTAATTTTTCTGAATATAGGAATTTGTTATTTTGTATTTTGCTTTTATCGTTATTTAACCCACTTTCTCTGTTAATTACACATTTAAATTTGTGCCCAACATTTATCCATGGAAAATTATCTAAATTGTATCGCGAGATTAACACAATTGAGCACCACAATATTTCACCAGCAAGTGCGGACATTGGCTCCCGGAAATGGTTTTAGTTTCATCAGATCAGATTAACAGCTCAATACGGCATTTATTTGTTAATTTTATTAATTCACTACCAAATAATCTCTATGTGGTTAAAAAGGTTAAAAACTATATTTATTTGATCTGGAAAATGTTACAATTAGCGATAGCTGTCATCTGTGAAAAAACTGTCAAATTCAAAATCTGCTGCTTTAAAAAAATAACAACTTTTGAATAGCAACATTTTAAAATATCTCCATATTTGATTTTCACCCCGGAATGTTAAAGGGGGCAGAGAAATAATGAAAGAGCTTTCATAAGTCTTACCAGCGAAAATTACTTATGGAAACTGTGATTTTTAAATGGCCAACACGGATTTCTAAAGAAATTTTAATCATTAGGGGAGGATGGGGCATGTCAGAGGGGTGCACTTTCAGACAGCCTTACAAGTTCGGTTTCTTTTGTCAAATTTTGATAAACCCGGTATCGTTGGATTCGCTAGTTTCTCTACTTTCAGGATCTACTTCAGGAATTTGAGATTGGACCAGGTTCTAGGATCCTAGAACTATTTAATTTTAGTGCTGCAGCTTTTATAAGGGTCTCTGTGAGTGATTGTCCACGAGAGTGTGATTTTTTCCAAAAAATTCCGAAAAGAAGTAGGGGAGAGCGGGGATGTTCGATCAGAGGCAGTTACCTGGACTAAATTACTATAAATTGGAAGGTGGCATAAAGATGCTTGCTTCATAAAAGAATTGTTGTCCTGCTCTTCTTAGTTTAGATATTAAAAGCATTTTTCAATTTCGGTCACGACGAATTTACATGGAAAATTTATTTTCAAATAATTATGTCAGATGGCGCAGTCGTATTTGTTTACAAAGAAGTGTCAACTCGCTTGCAAGTTTTTCTTCGTGAAAATTGCCATAAAGAGTGACTAAAATCAACTTTTCTCGTGCTTAGACTGTAATACGTGAGTGCTAGTGTATAATTAATTACAAAAAGTACGTCGTGAAATAAAGTTTACGCGTAGAAATCCCTGTAGAAATCGGTGGCCGAAACATCCTCAAATTTGATCGACTGTGCCCCGCTACGGAGCCAATCGATCAAAATACCATTTCCTAATTTTTCCTTTCTGAAGGAAAACCTAGGAATTTTCCAGATCAAATCAGACCTGTTTTATATAGTCAATATCCAAGAGTATTCAAAGAGCCAAACAGATTTCCAATCCGACTTCCAACTTTTCTGGAAAACTGTCCCAAATTGAGACATCAAATTGCTGATCGAATCATCCTCGCTCTCCCCTACCCTTAAAACTTTATCAACATTTCGGTAGATATCTTTAAAGTAAAATATCAAATTTTCATCTGAAACTGCCCCACCTTCTCCTATGTAATAGATAAATCCATAGAAATTTGGTTAGAAAACATAAAAATTTAGATAAAATAGAACGCTATAAAACAGATCGTCTTTTTAGGACGCATCTCAACGAGCATCCGCCATTTTAACCCATTATTAGTTAATAACGTTAATAACATGACCACTAGTGATGCCACAGTCGTTATGCCTTAACCTCAATTATCTCGAGAACGAAACGACGCATTTGGATTAAATTTAATGTGTTGTAGTCCATGTTGAGATCTTTTCAAAACAGGGCCATATTAGCCTTTCCATCTACCCTGACCTGAACTATGACATGTCAAATATTTGATCTTGACTGAGCATTATTTTCGTTGTTTATGAACTGATTTCGATCAATTTTTTGCGATTTTTCAAAACTCAAAAACTCAAAATTTGATGATTTTATTGAATTGTTCCCTAAAACAAGACTTGACCCTAATTATTAGGATTTGGATGCATGAACAAGTCAGGAGATAATTTTTGAGATAAGCCATAAGCCGTTGCCCTACGTCCCGCCGAACGAACGCAGCAACTTAACTTTTAAACCGATCACATAAGCTGTGACTCTGGAAGAATCACCGTTAAAAATGCGTGAAAAATGGGCGAACCTTTGGAAAAATGGCACAAAGAGGCGTGTAAAAATGATTTTTAACAATTTCCACTTTGTGCCATTGTATAATGCACAATGATTGCAAAAGTGGGTGGGGGTTGCATTATTTTTTTCCTCCTCTATATGCTCGATGGGTGGAAAAATTGGGCGGAAAAGTGAAATTGATGGGTGCGAAAAAGCTACATGGAAAAAATTCTGGGTGTGAGAAAGGAAAAGCATTTTCATACGCAAAATGAAATTGCAATGTAATTAGCTTTGTAATTTGGCATTTACATTTGAACGGTCAAATGGGAAATGATGGAAAACCACAATTTTTTCCGCTTTTTTCCCAGAGATTTCCCTCCCCCCCCCTTATTTTTTATGCTCTCTGTCCGCCCTGGACAGAGGAGAGAGTCTCAAAGGGATGGAGCATTAGAGACATTTCACAGGAGATCCTCGCATGGGTTTGTCCCTGGTGGGAGTAATCGAAAGAAGAATACCCCTCAATAATGAAGTGACCAATTTGTTCTGGGGCGTGGGTAAGGGTGGGGGTCCTTTCACGTTTTCTCCCACATGCAAAAAAGGCGATAGCCGAACATGGCCCCAAGGGAATGGCCTCACACTTCTCCCACCCATCTCGTATGCAAATTTATACAATTTTGTTGCCCACAATATAAAATAACATTCACACATCAGTTCCGTCAAACAAATTTACATGAATGTCGATGGGGATGCCCATAAAATGGTGAATTGGAGCTTTCGGGCGCTCTCCTGTGTGTCTGCAAATCCACAGGAACAGCACCGCAAGGCAGAATGAATTTCCAGCAATCAGCATAAATACTTTTTGATGTTGCTTCCGCTCCCCTGTTCCCCATATAGCATCAATTGACCAAAAGTTGACTGACGAGGCATCCCCATCGTCACCCCCATCGATGACCATACCCAGCCTCCAGGATAATTACAGTGTCTCTCTGAGCCACAATTGATTTTGATCCCAGGCAAATGCCTCAACTTTCGATTGACGAACAGGGAATGGAAAGCTCTCTCTCTCTCTCTCTCTATAACATTAGATTGGACAATTGGACATGAAATTTTATAATATGTATAAGAGAAGAGGATTTTAATTAAATCTATTCTCCACTAGAGGGCGTTGTTAAATGAAGGATTCATTGGCTTGTTGAGAATTTGTGATTATATCCAATCAACAAATTATGTTTAACTCAAAGCTAAATTAAATCTGACAATTTCGGCGCGAATTTTAAATAAAAAATAACGGTTTTTAAAGAATTTTCAAAAAACATTTAAACGTCATCAATTGCTATTTTTGGATCGTAAAGCATGATAAGTTTATGTTTGTTCCATCAGACGTTCCATAGACAAAAAATTATCAGAAACCCATCGAAATTCTGAAAAGTTTCTGATTCGAGTAATTCGATAATGAAAATATCCTACACATATAATCAATCTCAAAGGTAATTAACTGGGAAACATATAAAATTTGTAAAAATACTCAATGCAAAAGCTTTGTAAGATTGTTACTTAACAAATTCTATATAAAAGTTCTATAAAACTTAAAAATCGGTTAAAAATCTTACTAAAAACTCATAATTTATTTATCAATTTCGAGCATTTTACTTGAAAACTATCTAACTAAACTGAAAAATGACGCTTCCGTTGAATTTTTATCTACATAAAACACATCTAAGGTTTCAATAACATTACAGTGTTTGATTTAGAAACCTCTATTATGCTGTTTTGTGTGATCATCGGAGTGTTAATCCTGAATTTCGACGGAAATCTTTAAATTCACCTGAATATTTAACATAATACCACAAATTCAGCACATTTTATTCATTCCGGAATTGTTGGTATAAAATGAGAAACGAGAGTGCAATTCACACATTGAATGTGTAAAATGGCAGGGAAATTCTCCTTGCAGCACAAGAATCATTTTCCCAGTGCCAAAAGGAATATATTTAGATATTCTCCTTCGTCATTTTCATATTCATACAGAATTGCGGATGGTAGAATTCTAGGGAAGAAATTGAAATCGAATTTGCATTTTTCCGTCACCGAAATGTTATGTATAACATATGCATTTTAGGGAGACGAAGAATGGAGTCCTCAGGCTTTAAAATGCTAAAAACCTTCTTATGGATATTTCCTTGACATTTAAACATTTTCATTTCTTTTTTTTGAAAGTGGCTACGAAACTTCTCCGCCACTTTCCCATTTTGGAAGAGCGAAATAATGAGGAAAAATTGCAAGCTTATTTTTCTGCAATTTCCCCCATCCAGGTGCAAAACTTGCAGGTAATTAAGATTTAATTAGAACTGATTCTGATTAAAAGTAACACAAAATTGCCTTTACATTATGTTCGCGAATGCTTTTCCAAATCAAATGTGACTTTTCCCCAACATCTCATGGCTCTTCATTTTGTCCAGCATTCAAATTCAATCATCCTGGAGCTCCTTCGTGTCGATGACAATGATATTCAATGCGCTTTTGTGAAAGAAGTGTTCAAAATTTATTTACCTCACCCAAGAACTTTCGATGAAAGGTAAACTTCTTATCGACCCACACACAGGTCTTGAGAAATTTTCACTTGCATTTCCACTCTCGCAGGATTGTACTGAGATATTAACAAATCCTCAATCCTCCTGACAGAAAGCTCACCCCCCAGTTGTCTCCGATGCCACTAAATTTTTCAATTTCCTTCCACCTCCCCTCATCCTTCTCTATAAAAAAAAAATTCCTCAAGATGAAAGGCACTCCCGATAAAGGAGTTCAACAAAAAAGTCTGCACGAGAATCGCTTTCAATTCAGAGAATTCGCGCGAAATCGCATAAAAAACTGCACCCAATATCTTCACCATCTCCGCGCAAAAATGGAAGAAAAACGAGACGGTGGGATTCCATGAAGCACCCACAAGGGAACCCCCAAACATTCAGGCTTTTGGAGGCAGAGAGAGATGCTTTTGGTTGCGATTCAAAGCAAAAATGTCTTCCGCCTCCGCAAGAACGGTATTTTGTGAACCGGAGGGAATGAGGTGCAAAATGCCGCGTCATATCATTCCGCTGACGATTGTGACGATGCACACCTCAATGAGGGGTATTCGGGGATGCCAGGGGGCGAACAAGTTGGGGTTAAAGAGAATTCTTCGGAAAGATCTGCTACAACATACTAAAATATAAAATACAAAAGACCGTTATCGAGATATTCAAATTTGAATATTTGAAAATCTTCTTTATGACTTTAGCGCCACTAGCGGTCATCTGATCAACTTCCGATGTACTAAAGAGTTGTAGCATTTTGTGAGCTGTTTTCAAAAATTGTCTAATGGTATCAAAATCGAACTCATATTTATAACCTTTCCCGAAAACAGAATGCTAGTATCTCTTACCGATCTCTCGCTATTAGCCATTATAAAGGACGGACAAACGGTCGGCCGGTCGGACAAATAAAATCAATTTTTACCACTTTTATATGCCATTTTAAGACATTTACTGACTAACAAGCGAAATCTCACATCGTTTGGAGAAACTTTGTTTCTCATCCAATCGCATGAGTTGTGAAACTACAAGAATCTCAACCAAGATTCCATAGCATTCCCATGTGAATTCTCAAAGACTTCTTATTAAATAACTCAAAGAATTACCTTTTGCAAAAGAACCATCCTAAGAAACCCCCAATGATCCTCCTCTTGGCGACATTACTGAAAAAAAGGCTCCCTCTTGCGTGGCTCACCAACTGCTCCTTTTCCCAACCTCATTGCAAACATTCCTCAACACATCTTAGTACCGGATTCCACCCCTGAGTCTCTGCATGTGTCGGAATTGTGGCGAAGGTACTTATTCATCAAAATTTCACCATGGAGTGCCTCATGAAAAAATGATCAGTCGAAGAGAGCATCAAAAAACAATTTTCCCCGATGAAAGCTCTTTTCTTCCGGCAACAATTAATTGTGTCGCACATTTTCCAACGACAAAGGCGCACCATCGGTCCTGAAAATTGCCTCACACATTCAATAATTCAGCGCCACTTTCATGGGCTGATGCAAGTCTGGTGAGGTGGTAAAGGTGCTCCAAACACCCAAAGAGATGCTATTTTCCTTACAAAGTGGAAGACACTCCAAATACATTTTTAATGACAAACAAGAGCTTTCAATGGTTGAGATTTTCAACGTAAATATTCCTTGGCTGCGAAAGAATTTAACGGAAAAATGAATGCAAAGTGACTTTGCTGTGTGGTCCGATGCGTTGTGTATGTTTTCAGAATGATTTCGATGAAATTCTGAGAGATTAAGTTATTTTAACAAGTCATTTACGACACGAACGGAAGAAATCCGGAAACCACTTAAATTTGGTTGCATATCTCCGTTGGCTTTTTAAAAAATTTTAAAAATTGAATTTTGCTTCTAGATCGATAACAGACGAGTAAACGGACAAAAGACATAATTTTAATTGCATTATTATTATTCTCACACGATTTAGTGTATGTTTTGGGGCAAATAAAAAGAACTTATGAAGTTATAACCGTCTTGATAGACTTGTTAACCCGCATGGATCTCGGTGTGTCATCTTATTAAGTCGTCGGGCGGGAGAATTGTCGTGTAATCGAAAAAGGAAAGACTCTCCGTATCTCCTTGGGAAAATTTAATCAAATGTCTTGCACAGTGCAAGGTAAATTGGATAATTTTCCAGGCACAATAGAGAAGTGTAGGAGACAAATAGGTGTACCGGGCGGGGTAGGAAAAAAAGGGCGCCAAATCAAATCACAAGCGAACGCGAGAAGAACCTTTGATGATGATTGCAGACAACACGAGGTAGTGGAGTGGGAAATAAGACAACTTTCCAGGTGGCACAATTGCCACCAAACACGGGAGTCTCCCGACACTGAGAAGGATTAGATTCTGTGCAGAATTATTCCACCCCAAGACTTTTTCTCGCAATTGCGGTGACATTGACGGCAAAGTTTCCAACTCTTTGAGGATTCTTTATTTTTTTGTCTCTATATTGTATTACAGAGATGTGAAAAGGCTTTAGAAACATGAATCCGGCGATTATTCAATGAGAAGCTTTATAGACTTTGGAAAAGGGAATTTAAAAAAAATCCTGATAGCTTAATGCGCTTAACATTTTTGTTTATTTTAAACTGTCGAAATGCTGTTCCTTTCCCTATTTTCGAAATTTCGCAATTACAAATTAGTTTCTAATTCGTTAATTGGATAGCCCTTGCAATTTTCAACACCCCTTCAGAACATATCAAAATGATTTCAGATGCGATTCAGGTTTATTTTTTAATTTGAACATCTTTTCTAATTCCAAGATTTACTAAAAACAAAGGTTTTGTTTTATAAGTGAATTTTTAGTGAATTTAGAAAATTATTATTGTCAGAGAAGTTAAATTTAACGGCCAAACATCTCATACACATCTAACCTTAACATTGAAAAAATATTTGTTTGTAAAATCTTCTCTTATGGATTTCTCGTGAACCTATCGACCGATTTCCTTAAAATTTTAGTATGTTATAGGGGACGAGGGATTCTTCAAAAAATGCAAAGACATGACAGAGGGCCTAATTAGTTAACATCCTGAAATAAGCTGTTAAACATTTTTTAAGATAATTCTATCAATTTAATACTTTTAAATGGAAATTTTTGAGTGTGCTCCCGCGGTAAAAAGCGGTCAAACAACCTGAAAGATGGTGCACCCTGCCTTTCACGGTTCTAAACCTCATTTAGGGAGTTTATGCTGTCGTTAGAATAATTCCTCTGCTCTTTTGAAAGAGACTTTCGGGTGAATTGAGAACAAGTGAGCACTCTGAGTGGTTTTTGGATTAAAATTATGCAAAAGACGAGGGAGGAAATCATTTGTGGAGTATATTTCTTCCTCTGTGCTTCAGCAAAATGAAGATGAATGCCTCTGCATGAATACCATCATGTAAATATAGTTTTTACCCTGAGCATCCTTCGCTGTGTTGCCCTCATGTGTGCTCTTGCCTTCCACGGGATTACTCATGGCCCGGTGGATATCATCAAAGGGAAACAATTGATTGGAATCCGATTGAAATTGAAAATTTCACTTTATTCACTTACATGTTGTGAGCGGAGCAACATTTCCATCAGACGAGCAAGAGAGAGAGAGAGATGCCTCAAGATGAGGCCAAAGTTATTCCCTCCCACCCAAAGACACCCCCCACCCCTCCCACCAGGTGAACCGACAAGAATAATACTGCAATATTTATGCGAATCGCTTTCCATTTGAAATTCCTTTTGTGGCTGATGGATGGTCAGATTCCATCTCACGCAAAAGTCACTTTTCTTCTTGGGAAAACACCCAAAGACACTCCCACACATTTTCATGCAAAATTCAACGACTTTTTTTCCCAATATAACATTTCAACGAACCGTTATGGCCTTTGATGCTATTTGCTCTAAGTATTTGACAGAAGATGTAGGGTAGAAAAAAAAGAGTATAGAATTGTTCCAAATAATTAGAGAAAATGAGAAAAGTCACATAAAAGAGTGAGAATCATCAAAGCTTTCACTCTGAGTCTCTTTTAATGGATCTGCAAAAGAGTCTCGAGAGTGAGTCAAATAATGGTGAAATTCCCATTAAAATAGTTTCATTGTGGACAGAGTTGAAAAAACAGTTAGTTTCCATTCAGAGATTCGCCGAATTTAAAAGGATTTTTCGAAATCGAAATTTCGAATCAAATTTGTATTCGAATTGTATTATTACGGTTAAAGAGGCACACAACACTTCCCAAACTTCTCAATAACTCCAGCACTTCGGAAGTGTTGGGGGGCTTCGAAGAAAAGCTTAAAAGAGCTTTAAAGAAAAAGCTTTAATAAAATTTGAAAAGAAAGCTTTAATAAGCTTTGAAAGGAAACTTAAACAAGCATTGAGAAGAAGCTTTAAAGAGCTATGAAAGAAAGCTTTAATGAGCTTTGACAAGGCTTAGAAGAGCTTTCAAATGGAACTTAAAAAAAGCTTTCAAAAAGCCTAAAAGGATTTGAGAAGAAGCTTAAAAGAGCTTCGAAAATAAGCTTAAAGAAGCTTTGGAGAGAAGCTTTTAAGAGCTTTGAAATGAAGTTTAAGGAAGCTTTGGAGAAAAGCTTTTAAGAGCTTTGAAATGAAGTTTAAGGGAGCTTTGGAGAAAAGCTTTAAAGAGCTTTGAAAAGAAAGCTCACAAGAGTTTTGAGAATAATAAAAAGAGCTTTGAAATTGAAAGAGTTTTGAGAGAAAACTTACAAAAGTTTTGAAATGAAGCTTTAAAGAGCTTTGAAAAAGCTTTGAAAAGCTTTCAAACGAAACTTAAAAGAGCTTTGAAATGAATCTTAAAAGAGTTTTGACGGGGAGCTTAGAGCTTTGAGACGAAGCTTGAAAAAGCTTTGAAATGGAACTTTAAAGAGCTTTGGAATGAAGCTTAAATGGGCTTCGGAAAAAAGCTTCAAACAGCTTTGGAAAGAAAGCTTAAAACAGCTTTGAAATTGATATTTAAATAGTTTTGAGAAGAAACTTATAAATGTTTTGAAAGAAAGCTTCAAAGAGCTTTCAAAAGAAAGTTTAAGGGAACTTTGAAATAAGTCTTTAAAGAGCTTTGATAAGAGCCTTAAAAGAGTGAAATAAAGCTTAGAAGAGCTTTGACGAGGACCTTGTGAGCTTTAAGAAAGCTCAAAAGAGATTTAAGGGATACTTTAGAGCTCAATACCTATATTATTTTCTATACTTTTCCAATAAAGCCCCACGAAAATCTGTAAAAGCTTTCGAAACTTATAATCAAATGAATCTCTGACGAAAACAAAATGTCTAGATTTCAGGATTTCATTCAAAACTCCTAAAGTTCAAGAAGTTCTAAATGAATTATTAAAGCTTACAAGTTGATGCAAAAGTTTTTAAGAATTTTCGAAAACATGTAAAAAATTTGTTTTTGGAAGATGTTTGAGTGTTTAAAAATATTCAGAAATCCTGTTTTTCGAACTTATATTCGAATTCGAATAATCTTTCACATCTCTCATCTACATTAATCTGTAATTCAATCTACCTGGAAGTATAGTGTATGATTAAAAGTACCTCCGAAAGGTGATAACGAGCGTGTGTGTTGTTTTTCCCTAAGCAATGTATACCAAAGTGAAGGAGCCATCAAACAGCTTTTAGTCCAGCAATTATGGTTATGTTTGTCCCATAGCACCTTTGAACTCCTGAGGTCAGGAATAATTTTGTCACGCTCATAAGAAATGTGAGCTAGATGTGTGGCACTTTTCGGTCATTAAGTGCACAAAACTCCCCCCTCATCAATTCGAAATTATTTTACATCATCGCTCCCAGTGAAGATAATCGGAAAACTTTTATCATTATCCAAAAGTTGACTCACTCATAATTTTTACACTTATACATTCCCAGCATTTCACATTCAAATACCCTGAGGTGGTTTTTCCCATGCGAGAACAAACTATTAATTAATCAACACTCGAATTGCAATAAATCTACCCCAAAGCGATTTTCGAATTCGCGCGCATTTGCCATTGCTTTTCGGAATTACGCTTCAGGGTTGTGGAATTTGTTTCGCAAACACCCGAAACCGCGAAGAGGTTGCAGATTGTTCTGCACTTTGGCTTGTCAATATGGAGTACATCAATCTTGAAGCGCCTTAATTGGTGCCATTGCTCATGGCCCGCCCCGTGATTTATAGATTGGCTCCGTCGCCACAGTGGCACATCTATAGCCTCTTGTGAACTGACCATTTCACTCTGACACTGTCACTTCTAACATCCGTGTCCCAAACTGGGGTAGAGATATTCCTTCTGATTGAATAAAGCGAACAAGTCATTCAGACATGTTACTTGAGGAAAAATTGAGCATATCTGCATCTGTAGACATTTTATTGCTCTTCATTGTCTCTTAAATCACAAGAAATTAAAGATAAGTCACAGAGAATGTCACAAAATCTTTAAAACTCTTTAAATTATTAAAAGAAAATTAGTTTGTCGGCAGCCATGTTGAAAGTTTTTAAATTGATCAATGAGTTTTAACCGTTATGTGAGTCACAGCATGTCAGTTTTACGCCAGAAAATCCGGATTTTCTTCAAAATATGGATCAAATTCAGATTTAATGATCCTCTTTCCCGTTTAAAGTTGGACAATCTGAGTCAGAATTTCCCCTCTGTTCCCAATATGGCTGTGACTGTTCTCAACTCAACGAAAACAGTCGTTCGCAGCGCCATTATGTCAAATGTTTATTTTATCGTTCAGTTTTGATTATCACTTAATAACATTGTCCCAATAATTAAACAGTTAAAAAGCGATTTAAAGTATTTTAACACATTTCATCGCATTTAATTGCGTTAAAACGCATTTTAAGCTTTTTGAAAAGCGTTTTAACGTAGTTTAATTGCGTTAAAACTCATTCTAACCCAGTTAAAAGCATTAGAAGGCGGTTAATCGCGTTTTAACGCATTTTAAACCGTTTAAAACTGTTTTAATGTTACTTAATTGCGATAAAACACACTTTAAACTGTTAAAAATTATTTTAAGTTAGTTTCAATGCATTGAAACGCATTTTACCCAGACTAAAAGCGTTACCGTGCTATCACACGTAAGCTCCTAGCAGATTAATTGATGAATTAGCAGATTAAATTAATCTCGTATTTCACTCTACAATGTTTTTGTATGTGTTAGAAAAGAGAAGATAGAGTTGGTTTGTAATCTTTTAAAGAGGACCCCTCTCACTCACTCTCTTCTCTCAAATCCTAGCACTTAATCTCCCAATTAATCTGCTAGGAGCTTACGTGTGATAACACCCTTAAAGAGCTTTGAAGAAAAGCATTAAGAAGCAATATGGAAGCTTTGAGGAGCTTTAATGAAATCTTTAGGGA
>CAKKOB020002090.1:0-10327 GCA_918844115.2 Phlebotomus perniciosus
TAGCAAAATTTCTGGAAGGAAATTAACAAGAATTTCTGGAAGGAAATTAGCTAAAACTCTGGAAGGAAATTAGCAGAATTCTGGAAGGAAATTATAGCAAAATTTCTGGAAGGAAATTATAGCAAAATTTCTAGAAGGAAATTAGCTAAAACTCTGGAAGGAAATTAGCAGAATTCTGGAAGGAAATTATAGCAAAATTTCTGGAAGGAAATTAGCTAAACTCTGGAAGGAAATTAGCAGAATTCTGGAAGGAAATTATAGCAAAATTTCTGGAAGGAAATTAACAGAATTCTGGAAGGAAATTAGCAAAATTTCTGGAAGGAAAATAACAAGAATTTCTGGAAGGAAATAAAAGAGAATAGAACTACCTGAATTTCCTTTTAAAAGTTTTGCTAATTTCTTTACTGAAGATCCTAGAATAAAATTAATCCTGAATTAAATCATTTGTAATAAAATTTGTCTTGCAAATCTGCTTTAAAAATATCTTTTATTTTACTAAATTTTCCTAATTATGAAAATGTTCTAATCGAAAACTTTTGAATGGAAGCCTTATATCCTCTTCTATAAAATATAGCAGAACAATATCTAAGAAAAAACATTTTAACCAGCATTTCCTATACATATTATCATACAACAACCAAATAATAAATATAGACAGAGATTGTTATAACTGATCATCCAGCCAATCATCCAAATAAATGCAAGTGCAACAAAAAACAAGTTATTTTTCTAATCATCCTGTTGATCCAATACTCTTCACTCAAGCATCGACGAAAGTTGCTGATTCTTTGTTCATCTCCCAATTCATGAGCCCGTTCAGTATCTCCAGTGACTCCAGAGTGAAGAGATCTCTCCCAGTTTCAATTGAGTTTTCTTTTAAAAATGATTAAGTTATTTCTGTGTACTGTGCTTCTTGTGATGCTTCAAGGAGGTGATTTTTATTCATTTTTTTAACTAATAAACAAAAATTAAAAGAAAGATCTTGGAAAACATTTTAGCACGAATTAATTGCTTTCCTTTGTGATCTTTGTGATCACTCGATGATCAATTGAAAACGCGCCGTTCTTTTGATAAGAGAGTAGGTATATAATATTTTTGCAGCTCTTAGCACAAATCCCCCAAAATGGGAGAAAGTCCACACAGTCAAGGGCACCCTGTACATTCCCTATGCCGAGATCAGTGAGCCCTTCTATGCTTGGTATGATGAGAACAGCGGTCGCTCCCGGATTGACTACTACGGCGGAATGGTGAAGACCTACCAGCTCACGCGCAACGGAGACTTTGGCGAGTCCCTGAAAGTCGCCCCCGTGACCACAGATGATGCCCTCAATCACGTGACTTGTCTTCAGGTGAACGGGACGGAGGACAATAAAGTGGAGGTTCAGAGTGTTCTGCCCAACGCCAAGGAGTTCAGTCTCGTGGGAACTGAGGACATTGTGGGTCTCCGTTGTGATAAATTCTACTTTGAGGAGGTAGTGGGACAGAAAAAGAACACCTACACCCTGTGGGTGAGGTACAAGAAGTCCCCCAAGTATCCAGCCGCCAGAATGCCCATTCCCGTGAGATATGAGATGCGAGGCTTCAATACTCTCTTGGGATCTCACTATGATCACTATTATCTCGATTATGACTACTACAGCCATGAAGATATTCCAGATGAGATCTTTGAGGTGGACAACGATGAGCCGTGCACGGGATTCCCCGGACCAGGAGCTGGTCACTACGCCACATTTAATCCCATGAAGGAGTTCATCCATCCCAGATCCACGGAACACGTTGAGGATGAATTTAGGAGGTTTATGGGGAAACACAGTAAGACTTTCCAAACGGAAGTGGAACATGAATACAGGAAGAATGTCTTCACGCACAATTTAAGGTAAAAGCGAGTGGCAATCCTAGATTGCGAACGTGGAATTCTTACAGATTATACCAAGAAAATTGATCAGATTCTTACGTCTTTGAATTTTCGAAAATTTCTTGTTGACTTTAGCTCCACTAGCGGTGGCCGGATGAACTTGCAATGTTCTGAAAAAATGTAGCATTTTCCGAGACCTTTCCAAAAAGCACCTAATGATCAAGATCGGACCCATAGAACGGGAGATATACCGTTCTATTCGGAACTTTAAGTCTCCAAAAATAAAGAATTTTGATAGCTTTAAAACGTGTAAAGATTTGGTATTCGAAATTATCAGAATTATCCCGAAGTAGGGGAAAGCCTTGAGGGATGGCACACTCGTCTGCGCACTACGGCTTCGCACAATACATGTAAATCAAATGGAGTGTGCGACGTCGTCGTGCGCAGACGAGTGTACCATCCCTCAAGGCATTCCCCTACGTTTTGTCAGTTAATTTTTGAATTATTAAGGAAAAGCCCAGATAAACGCGGATAAAGAAAGCATTTCATGGCAAAAAACATCACTTTTACAAGTAAAAACACTTTTTAAGAAGAAATAAAGGACCTCCAGAGACGTTTGGAAAAGTTTCAAGAAATAAGGCCCTATAAAGACATTTTGACAGCAAATTTGAAGAATTAGGGGCCCTGAATACCAAATCTTGATATATTTCATTATCCAAATTATGAAACAGAATTTTAAGATTTTCGGAACGCCATCTCTGAAACATTTCGCGAAAGTACCCGAAAAATCAAGAAATGGAGAATAAAGATTGCTCCCGAATAGAGCAGATAGCCAATATGAAATTCCATATTACAACCGGTTTATCTCAGCTTCTGGTTTATTTAGAGACTTGTGTCATACCTTGTTGGATACGTGTCGACCTAGGCTACAACATATTAAAATTTCAAGAATATCTATCTGTTTTTTTCCGAGATATCTTAAAAAGAATATTTCAAGACTTTTCAAAATGGTTAACGGAGCTATGGGGGGGGTCGGCTATAGCGCCATCTTGTAATTTACCCCCACTTATGTATTATACCTTTGCCGAAAACCACAATTCTCTGTCCAGCGTACGGACGGCCGGAAAAGATCGGTTTTAGGCCACCCACTTTTTCGTGATTAGTAAGATCCAAAACACCCCCCTACTTCTATCTCAGACTGGCCTAGCGACTTTGGTATTTTGTGATGATCGCTGGTTTAAACTTTAAAGTCTTCAAAGTAGAATTATATAAATTATTTTACAGACTTTTAAGCCAAAATAATCTCTTTTCTTTTAGATACATTCACTCCCACAATAGAGCCAAACTAGGATACACTTTAGGTGTCAATCACCTGGCGGACAGAACTGAAGATGAACTGAAAGCATTGAGAGGTCAGCTTTGGCTTAAAATCTTGCAATCTTACCTTAGGTCTTCATTTTATCAATTTTTAATCTCTAGGTTTCAGACCTACTAAGCAAGAGGCGGGAAATGGCGGCGACCCCTTCCCCTACGACTACGAGAAGATGGTCGAGTCACTCCCTGATCAGTTCGACTGGAGACTCTACGGAGCCGTAACTCCGGTTAAAGATCAATCGGTTTGTGGCTCTTGTTGGTCATTCGGAACCATAGGAGCTATTGAGGGAGCCTATTTCCTAAAAAACGGCGGGGACCTGGTTAGACTCTCCCAACAAGCCCTCATCGACTGCTCATGGGGTCAGTCAAAAAACAATCCAACTGGAAGCTTCCTCACCTGCAAATCCCTTTTTTAGGTTACGGAAACAATGGCTGCGATGGCGGTGAGGACTTTAGGGTCTACCAGTGGATGATGAAGCACGGTGGAGTTCCTACTGAGGAGGAATATGGCGGATATCTCGGCCAAGATGGCTACTGTCACATTGATAACGTGACCTTGGTTGCTCCCATTACAGGCTTCGTCAACGTCACTACGAATAACGTTAACGCCTTCAAAGTGGCCATGTTCAAGCATGGCCCCCTCTCCGTAGCCATTGACGCTTCCAGGAAGACCTTCAGCTTCTACTCTCATGGCGTCTACTACGACAAAGAGTGCAAGAATGACGTCGATGGACTTGATCACGCTGTTCTAGCTGTTGGTTATGGCATCATGAATGGCGAGCAATACTGGCTGGTGAAGAACTCTTGGTCCAACTACTGGGGCAATCAAGGGTACATCCTGATGTCCGCTAGGGATAACAACTGTGGCGTCATGACGTCACCAACTTACGTAACAATGTAGAGGCTAAACCCATTGCGAAATTCAATAAATAGTAGAATCCTTAAATAGTAAATTCTTTATTAGAGACAATCCTATTTACATGAAAAATATCCAGTGAATAACTTATTCTTTGGCCACTAAACCAACTATTATGTGCAAACTTAAATTGACTTATCACAGACCTTGTCCTTAACTAAGCCTTCATCTCAGGTATTTGGCACTTTGAATTCACGTGTTTCTTTTCAATATTTCACTTTTAAAAAACAAATATGGCCAACGATCTCTTCAACAGAAGTCGCGATAAATCACAAGGATAGCTAAGAACAGCAAATACCCCCTAGATCGCGCTGAGCCGCTGTAGGAACTACCAGAAGAGTCAGGTTGCGCCATATTGGCCACCGTAAGAGCACTCAAGCCTAAATCCGAGGTTACTCGATGACTCTGGGCGGCAATTAGCGTTGTGATCTTCTCAGCTTCCCGATGACAAGCCTCTATTTGCACCTGTGTAGGTTTCCTAGATGCGTGCTGAATGGTTATGAAGAGATCAGTTTCGATCGTGAGGAAGCCACTTAAGCGACACTGAGAGGTCTTAATCAAGCGTTGTAGGGCTTCGAGGATTGATTTCAAGGTGAGAAATTGAGTATTGCGACCCTTGAGAGCGTACAAAGCGCGATCGATCTGCTTCCGTGAGTAGACTATCCTTAAGGACCCAGAACATAGGGGACAGCAAGCTCCAGGAGGGGTTATGGGTTGACAGTGATCCGAAGGGAGGGGAGAGCACTTGGCGGAGCAGCGAGGTCCAAGAACGGAGGTGAGGAGACCGATTTCTCGACAGGATCCGTAGTAGTCCACAAGGGAGAAGTCTACAAAAAGGGATTAGAAGTTAGGGTCCTTAAGAATTTCCAAAAATTTGGGTCGTTTGCATTACTCACCACTCCAGGCTTCACATTCGCTGTTGTATGTTTGGCCATTGATCCCACAAACTGAGCCAAATGAGGAATCTCGGCAATTGTGCAAGCAAGGTCCTTGGTAATCTAGGTCAGCATCAGCTTCTAGCAAATGGCATAAAGATGGATGAGTCTTGCCGTGCTTGTCGCAAACCGGATGACCAGGTTGACAAGGTTGGGTAACGTTAACTGAAAATGAAGAACTTAGTAAGATTTACTCCACATCGGCTGTAATCCCTAGTCTCCTACCGCATTGATGCATCGGACAAGGTTTGTGCATCGTTGATAGGCAAACTTGATGATCTTCAACGCATATCGTTCCAGCTGGACACGAAGCGTTGCAGGTGATCCTGCCTGAGCAAACGCCATACTCAATATCCGTATCCTGTAGTCCTGTACACTTGGCCACGCAAGCAGAAGGGTAGGTCTTCCCGTTTCTCCCACACACCGGCACGTAATGTGGTGGACAGTTGCAGGGCAAGCTAGTGTAAGTATCATCCGAAATACCAGGTATTCGGCACTGCTTCTTCGTACACGTGATCTCCCCGGCGAAGCAACTGCAGATGTTGCATTCAACGTAGAACCAGGAAGCGTGGTCGATCTGCCTCCCAGCTAGGTTGCATGAGTCGTAGGTGACGCAGGGTAGAGGTTGGCAGTTCTCAATGCGTCCAGAAGAGCCGCAGTAGCAGATCTTGAGGCAGCCTTTTTGAGTGGATGATACAGGAATCCGAACGTAGGTGTCAACGGGAACCATGTAGGCGGATGTTTCTCCTAGAGGACATCCAGTAACGCAGGAGTATCGATTGTTAACTGTTCGATCAACGAGGCAAACTTGTGAACTGTTACAGGGATTTCCTCGACATGGCGCTGTAACTTGATGTGCGTCTCTATATGGGAAGTCGCTAGGTTCTAGGAACGGTTTCAGAGATATGCATGGTGTCGTTATATCATTAGGAGATAGCTTTGAACATAGGGATCCTGCAGAATGACTGCTGGATTGAAGTTTGGTCCAGTCCATGCATTGCGTCAGTAGTTCGTAGCAATCTTCCCTACAGATCTGGTTCCCGTGACTAGTAGTTGTGCATGGCTTAATTTGAAGCGTGCATGCAACAGCGTGCCAGGCTTCTGGAGAGCAGCGAGAGACATTCCTTATGGGGAGATTGAATCCAGGCAGAGGAATGTAACCCTTATCTTGCCACATCAGCAAGTCAGAGCGAGCTGCAAGGTCAGCCTGAGTCGAACAACTACGGAAGAGTTCCGTAGGACGACCGTTGAAGTTGCTGCAGAAAGATAAGGCGTCGCAACCTAGTTCGCAAGGTTCATCGACGTCGTCCAAGCATTGTCGAAGCTGTAGCTCGTTGGTCTGAACTAGGCAGTCTCGTTCGAAGTCATCCCTAGTCACCGACCAGTCGCTGGAGAAGGTCAGCTGGCACAGGCGTCGACATTTAGGTGCAATGGCTTTCTGGCAACAGTGAAGCTTGGCCGAGTCCATTCCAATCTGATTGATCCTGGAGATCTCATTAGTTGCACTCGCCGGGGCTCCTTGGCGTCCGCTCGAGAGGAAGCATTGCCACATCGGATCATAAGGCAAGGGTGGACCGCAACCTCCGCTCTCCAGTGCGTCTATGGTCTCCTGTGTGGTCTCACTGACTGCTAAGGCGTTCTGACATGATGTCCGACACATTGAACTCTTGGTCAGGTCGCAGCAAGGCATATCTGGAAAAATTTAGAGATAATAAAACTTCCCACATTGTCTTTTAGATCTCTAATTTTATTGGCTAATCAATAATTCTAAGCCAAGCCTCTAAAGATTATCTCAATTCTACTCACAACTCTTCAAATTCGTTGTGGGCGTGTAGTCAATTAGGTTTTTGAGACACTGGAGGACCCTATGATCCCCATCCTCACAGGTCTTTATCACTTTATGCCTCTGCTCCTTCGTGGGAGTGAATCGCGTGCGGAAGATATCCCTGCAGGTCTGCATGCACTCCGCAGTCTTGGATTGGGCGCAGCAGGAGTCACCGGCCTCCTGGCGATGCAAGCAGGTGAATAGGCTTTGCTCGTCACTCTGACGACAACCCACTAGGAGCTCCTGGTGCGAGGATGCTGTTGCACAAGCTATCTGGCAGCGATTCGAAAGTCCCAGGGAGCAGCAAGGGCGGCCAGGCCATTGAGATCCTCTGGCAACAGCTGGAAAAACAAATATTGGTTCCTAAGAGAGTTATCACACGAGAAAATTGACGCAAGAATTTATTGCATGGATGCAATAACTCGGCGTGAAAGTGTCTTCCTCTCATCTGATTTGCATTGGTTAGAAAAGGACAGAGAAACGTAATAATGAGCGATTATTATGTTCCCTGAACGCGTAATACGTTTCTCTGTCCCTTTCTAACCAATAATGTAAATCAAACGAGAGGTAAATACTTTTTCTCTGAGTTATTGCGTCGATGCAATACATTCTTTTATTTCGAGTTTAGGAAAATCCTGGATTTTTCTTTATATTTTTTTATTCTTTTAAACTTATTTTACCTTGCAAAGTATTGTTCATGCATATCCAGAAGTCTGTGAGCGATGGTAGGCAGAATCTTTTGATGTCCGACAGTTTGGAATCCTTCACATTTATATCGACCGCCAGGTGCACGAGAGATAACTGAAAAGTCATTAGTTAGCAATTAATTATTGCAAATATTGTGACACGAATCTATCAGTCACGGATTGGACACGACAAAAGGATTATAATCTCAAGCAGTGAAGCATTTCGGTAATAGATGCTCGTTATTTAATATTTTTCATGAGAATGAATAATGACACAATCACATGAATAAATGATGATGGACATTTTTGGAGAGTCGGAAACAGGTCTTCATTCTCACTGGATTTCTTTTCTAATCAATAACCGTCATGTCTGATCAAAATATTTGAGGTGAGGCAACTTTGGGACATAAATCCCCGAACATGAGCCCCCATTATATACATATTTATTCAAAAATGGTCTATTATAAATGGAAGAATTCTCCAGGTGATTGCTAATTTTATGGGTCGTTATTATTTAAATAAACTGGCGCTCTTTCTAATTAGATTAAGATAATGAATTTATGGTATTTTGCATTTCTAAAATGGAAACTAAAACATTCTTGTCATTGATTAATAGTAAAAGTGATAATTGAGTTGCTCTTTTAGAATCTTTATAAGAAGTGAATAAAGAGGTGTATATAATTAAACTTTGTGCATCCCGTAAAGGTGACAGAGTGTTGTAAATATTATTGAATATTAACCACGCCTCCTCGTGAAATTCCATCTGCTATGCTTTGTGCTATATAGGCATAAAGAAGTTTCCGATATTTAAATAGCACTTAAGACACGCGGATTTCATGTGGGCACGACAATTTTGGCACCGGTGCGTACAAGAAATGAGAAAAGACATGAATGTGGCCCAAGATGATAAATCAAAGCTTCTGAAGTGAAAATAAATACAGGGATTCTCAGAGATTCTCTTTTTATTATATGCTTCTTTGACTTCTTTTGAACACCATGAGAGTAAAAAGGAGAAGAAAAAAAGATGAGACACTGACGAAGAAAGAACATTTACACGGTGGAGGGAAATGTCTCAATAAATCATGTCTCAGTGATAAACGATCACGTTTTTCGGATGCTAGATGGCATTATGGATTCACCTCAGCACGTGAGGATTCACCTGTGATCATCTCCATTCCTCTTTAACTCCATCTTCACAACATGCGATCTTCCACGGATCTTATGATCATCGGTGATCAGTGCGTGGCATAAAGAACTGTGTCACAGCTTTAACCACCTTCGAGTCAAAGAGACAAATGATCTTTTACTCCCCCGAAAAGGTGGAATTTTGATTTGAGAGGAAGTAAAAAGAGTTTGTCATTTGAGAATGAAATTTGCATTTGACGCGATTTGGTGCAAAGTTGAGGATTTGCGCAAGAAAGTCCCATTGAAAGTGAAGTCGGTGGGCGGAATTGTTTTACAAGATCAATTAAGCTCGTTACTGGAGCTCGAATAAATTGGAATGAGATTGCGGGAGAGAAATCTATGGGTGAAGGCGAAAGTTTGCATATTGAACTATTATATTTTAAAAATGCTAAAAAAAATCTGGTGACGTATGTGTCCCAGGAAGATCGGCGGACAAGAAGTAATCGATTAATTGAAGGAGTTAGAGGGAGATTTCATCGACGTCACATTGACAGCAAAAAAGCAGCCACGCACATCGCAGAATAAGAATTTGCTCAACAAAAACAAAGAATTTTAGTTAGTATTTAAGTGTTTTGTGAAGTAAAAAGGAGAGATCGAAGTTGAAGTTCAGTGTATTAAAAAATCATCAACAAAGGAGACCCAGGAAGAAGGAATCCCATTCCGGTCCTTCGAACCGGATAACATAACCTCATTCCTTTCATATCATAGGTTGGACTTGGAGATCAGGTTTATCTATCACAGAGAGTATTCACAGGAGTTTCTTTCATATAATAGGTATATTTCACACCAAAATCAATAATAATTTTATTATATTATTCGTAAAATATTATACAAAACTCAATTGTTAATAGGCCCTTTGAGGATCACACGTGATCGTACAGAAAGATCTTTTTCCTTTACATTCATAAATGTTAGCAAAAATATCACCATCCTCCGCAAGATTGTTTTTCTGGAATATATACAAAATGTCGATGATCTCTATTTAGCAGAGTCTCATCTGCCTCATCCGTCTCATCGCAACAAATATTGTTGTCTATTTCATCTTCAGAATATGATAGATCTAGATCCAATATAAATTCATGATTGCTCTTTCCTATCGAATTCTCTAATTCGCAAGTAAATGATCCTATACATTCACTATAAACTGATACAGATATTCTGTACAACAGACCATCCTCAGTGTCTGGGTCTAACAAGAGTTGTTCTTTTACATCCTTTGAAGAGCAAGTTTCTGGAATGGTCCAAGCACGGCTGACGATTGGGAAGCAACTCCCAGTGCATCTACATTCGATTGTTATGAAGTCTGAACACATTGGAAAGTCACGTTTAACTATAATTCTGGATTTCGTATCCTCCTCATCCTCAATAGTTGCTTTCGAAAGCCTGTCCGGCCGGAGCGATCCGGAAAGCTTTGGCGGACCTTTAGGTTCAACGAGGATCACCAATTCTTCAGTTTGCCAAATTCCAGAAGTATCCAAATATCTGCACTGATAAAATCCGTTACTACTGAATTGTCCCTTAATGTTCAAATCTCTTTGGGTTTCTATCGGT
>CAKKOB020002091.1:0-15668 GCA_918844115.2 Phlebotomus perniciosus
TATAGAGTGAACTGGATGGAGACCGTGAAAGGGGTAAAAGTGCTGAAGCATTGCGGGGTTGGGAGAATTTGTGTATGTGTGTGTTTTATGGGTATAAATTTGGCGCAAAACAATGAATTTTCCACAGATTTTATCGTGGCATTTCATGCGAAAACTATTTATGTGTTTAGTGGTTGGAAATTTTATTAAATGAACTTTTATGTGTGTGTTTTTTTTATGGGGAAATGAGTGGTGAAATTATGACATGTGTTGAATGACTATAGTAGGTCACTCTATATAGAAAAGAAGAAAAGTTTTGTCACTACAAAACATGGCGTCGAGTATGGAGGAACAAAGAGGCCAAAGGGCAATTTCACGTATTATATTTGCCGAGAAAATGAATGGAAAATATTTGATTCGTCGTTTGTTTGATGAATCAGCTGGTGTTTCCATGTGCGCCAGCAATTTTCCGTTTCCTCTTCAACCCCATTTGTCTCTCTCAAATCTCCCTTGTGGGGGTCTTTTTTTCCGCTTTCACCTCTGTAATTCATTCCTTTAGGGGGAGTTCGAAGGGCATGAGGTATTGTTTTTCGGAGAAAAGCTTAATGCTGTGTTTGCTCATCATAATTTCTCTATCGACAACCATCACAAGGTCTCTCTCTCTCTCTGGGTTTAGGGCAGTGCAAAACAATATTGAGGATATTTGGACTATCTGTAGATTGATGGGGGGCATTATAGGGGGGCTACTCCGAATGGGGAAGAGAGTGGCTGCAAAGGAGTGTTCCGAATGAATTGTTGGGTGGAAAATATCCGACAATGACACTTATTTTATCCATCGTTCAATCGATTCTCTGTGGTTTGTTATTTTTCTTCTCTCTGCCCACAAATGCTCACACAACTCCATCTAATCTTCTTCCAGCAGGATTATGTGTAGAAGAATTCTCGAGAGCATGTGAGCTAGCAGAGATAGAAACTCAGTTTTGGTGTGTCAATGATGATTGTTGAGAATTGTGCAATTCACGCTATCATCGATTTCGTCGTTTGGAGTGTCAATTATGGCAAAAATGTGCAAGAAACTTTCTTCACCATCACTCACCCCTTGAGCTCCACTGAAATGGACACTCAGTCCCTCCTGAGGGATATAATAAATTTTCATCACTACTGTAGTTGTGGGGGTTTGATAGGTGAGGAATATGAGGGAAAGTCTTTCACTTGCTTCCACGAAGATCATAAAATAAATGAAATATCATTGTGCTACTCGCGTGGACTCTTGAGATCTCTTGCATTATACAGGAGAGCATTGAGGGTAACATATATAATAGTTTCCTCCCTAAGCTATGCAGTATATGTAGTTCCGACAAGTGCTTTCAACGCGAAACAGTGAGTCCTGAAAATTATAACCTCTTGATTCAACATCTACTTAAATTCTTGGTTTTTAAGATACCTCTTACGATGACAGAGAGTTTGATTCCTGAAAACAATGAGCTTCAAAGTGTTTATAAAAGAAGAGAATTTAGCGACAAGTAACCCCTAACGCCACCTCGAATACATTTCTATACATTTCCAGCATTTCCAGAATAATTAGGGATTAGAGCGATCTAAATTAAATTCAAAAAATTCCATGAATTGATTCAAAATCATTTACAATTTTTGAAAATTTCGAGAAAGTTGTTTCAAATGCCGCCGAGCGCCTATAAACATGATGATGATGATGTTTTACCAAATATTTCTCGGCTTTTTCTAACTTTAAAAATCTAATTCAAGAAGCTCTAAATCATTTTTTATTTATCATCAATGTGATCCAAAAGATATTTAAATTTTGTAACTGTTCTTAAAATTGATTTACAGTACAAATCCCATAAACCGTGCGACTGGGACCCAATTTGACAAAACGTCAATCCTGTAATGCGTTCGATTTTTAAAATAATCAAACGGTTTTTAGATCGGAATTGGAATAATGTACAACGAATAATGTCGACAGCTTTTATTTTATTGACAAGGATTGTGCTGGTATGTTTTCTTGTCATTTTAATACATAAATGTGATAAATGTTGATCAAACTTAACTTTTTCACAAAACATAATATAATACTTGACGAATAATTGCCGTTGCATTCAAACAAATAATTTTTGATTGCAACGCATGAAACGTCACACGGATTATGAGGGCACGGATTATGAGATTTGTACTGTATTGTATAGGCTTTATAGAAAAATTGCTTAAGAATGGTTAAAGAATCATTCAAATTCGCCAAATAATAAGCAAAAGTGAATAAAAATTTAGCACTATTGTTTAATAGTGTTTTGTTTTTAATTTAATAATACTTTACCTAAATTTTGAATAAGATTAGACAAAATTTTCATTTCAATTAGGCAAAAAAACATGAAAGTTATAGGGGAAGGCGCCCCAGTTTGGTACAAGCTTCTAGTTTGGTACAACTCAATTTTACATGCATTTTTCTTACTATTTTTTCAGAGAATATAGAGCTTAAGGCCTACTATCATGATATAATAAAGTGGACCAGCTCCGTTCAAGACAAATACATGAAAAATTATGTTGTACCAAACTAGAAGCTGTACCAAACTGGGGCGCCTCCAGGCAATAAAAGTTTTATTTAGCGAAAAGGGGTTACTTAACCAAGACATGCTTCATGATAAAACTGCCTGTTTTTAAAGAAAAATTTTAGTTTTCATTATTATTTGGCAAAAGACATCCTTGCTATACAATTTCTGTTAACACTTCACAAGATGTCTCCAAGTTTCAGCTTGGGATTTAGGAATTTTCTTGGAAGTTACGTTTATATACAAATTCTTTACTCATTGTGAAATCTGCAAATGTAAATAAGGTGTACCTTCAAGATACGATTGTACCGAATTTTCTCTATGTGGATAAACTTAAGTGACAAGGGAATGTAGTGTAGCCGATTCTTTTTAAATTGTATTTCGTCTCGACAGTCTGGACGCATTCCACCGAGCAAGTTAAAGTTCACGGTACGCTTTGCATCGTCTCGTGGTGCTTTTATCCAAATGGATTTAAATATTTAATATGAACTAGACACATTTTTCTTCTCTCCTGCTTATTGCCATATTCTCATGGACCCATCCGCCACTGTTATATTTTTAACTCATTCTACCTCCGTCGAGTGGGGTCCGGAAAAATTCAAATATGAAAATGGTCGTTTTTAATTGGGGACACATAAATTACTTATTCACGTGGAGGAATTTCGCCGGTGGACCTGACATTGAGTGCGCAGCCATGGGATATTTGGCCAAGACCATATGGTGGAAAACGTTAAAGATGGGGCCGCCACGCAGACTTGGGAGCATTCATTTGCGTCTTGCATTTCACTTTTTTTTCGCATCCTCAAATACTCTCCCCTCATCAGCTTATGCGAATTCCCAAATGTTTGTCTGTCTGGTGTTCGTTTCTGCTTAACAAACTTTTTTTTTCTCTACTTCTTTGAATTTCCGTGTCATTATTTTTAGAGTCGTCGCCGTCGTCGTCATTGTACCAAATCCCTCATCCATACGCAATGCTGAAAGAGCGTCGCGCCGTCGTCCTCTTGTCTCCGCCAAGCGTCGTTGGAATATTCATTCTATATGTGTAAATTGTCTCCCATCCCATCATTCTTGCCTTTTTCTCTTCCTCTCTCACTTCTACAGCGCATGGTGTAAAAAATCCTCACAATTTCCGACCGGAGGAAAGTGAAATATACGCATTCACCGAAGAGAAAACTCAATCTCAACATAACAGCAATAGCTGGGTGTGCAAAATTTGAAGCATGTCAGAGGAGATTTTTCGTTTTTGGACTATCTGTGTGGAATTTTCGCCACTAATCCCACCTCGATTGGCTTTTGGGAGAATTTCCAAGACGAAGAGAGAATACCCATGATGGGGATCTATGGGAACAATTTAATTAATTAAATTAGCAATTGGATCGACCTTGATGGGGACCGCAATCAAGAGTTTACAGCATCCAATAAATGGTCGAGAATGTAACATCATTTAGTCACGCATATTTTACATTTTACTGGGAATTGATTCCCAATTTAAATTTTATTGCACAAATCTCTTAAAGACGCGATGATGAGTGGCAAAAGAGACACTGAACTCCTCACATCTCATTAGATGACTTCCGTTTGTTTCACTTTTAATACTCCCTGAGAGCAGAGAGCCACAATCTCAAATTTTTACTAAACTATCATGAATAATTGTGATTAAACATATACATATTTACTAATTTTTTTTCTCATCTCCCATCTCTTCCAGATTATCGTCGCCGCTGAGACATTTGGTAAGACTTTAATCTAAACTAATTTAACACTCGTTCCCATTCCTGGAAGTCCAATCTCCCTCAGAATTGTCTTGTTGTGCTTCCCCTTTTGCCATGGAGACATTCGGTGAGGAAGAAAAGACACATAGTTTACGAAATTGGAAATGGTCGTGAGGTTTTTCTATCCAATTCCGCAAGTTAAAATCAAAATAATCTATTTTTCTGCAAACTCAGAATGACGAAGCAGCATTGTGGCCAAGGAAAGTTGAAATATTTTTCCACATTTTCAATTTCCTCAACTCGTGTAGGAGAGAGAGAAAAACACGTGATGGTCAGATGGAAAGTTCGGCAACAAGATTTGCAAGAACTAATATTTCGGTGAGGTTATAAATTTGGATTTGCATTTGGCTATTCTGACAAATAACCGTCCTTGGTAGTTGAGCACCTTTTTATGAAAACCTGAAACATTTTTTTAAAATCACGAATTTTTTACAATAAAAAGAGTTAATCCCTCCAGATTACACGAAGAATTATACTGAATACGAGTTATTAAAAAGTCTGCTTCTTGGTTCCCGAATCCCTCGACTGACTCACCCTATAGAGGTGGAGTAAAAAAAGCACCCGAGCTCCACATGTTTTTCTTCCAGAGATTGAAAATATTATGAGATTTTTCCTTTCGCATACATATATAACACGATTTTAATCAAATCCTATTTTTACCGTCGAGGGAAAAAGAGAGTCTATGGGTGTAGGCAAAAAAGTTCTATATGTTGTTTGCGCCACACATTCATTGTCTTCGCGGTGGATTGCAAAGAGGGTTATGATGCTGATGTATTCCCAGAGCATGATAAAGAAAGGGGGGAGGGCGGTATGAGATAAAACAGTGCGAGAGAGCGCGCAATTTTGCCAACAAAAAAGAAACAACAAAAATAGGGAGTATCAAGGGGATAAAATGGAGAAGTTTGATGTTGTGATTAAGTTCTACGTGTATAACTGGGTGGATTTTCCTGTAACCCAGGCATGTTAAGAGGAGAAAAAAAAGCAGAGGAGAAATTTTCCTCTCGAGAGAATTTCTTTTGAGTATAATTTTTCGGTGAAGCACGAGGCAAAATCAAGCGAATAGGGGTTTGGGTGGGGGCTTTTTTTTCCTATGAAAGAGGAGGTTATCGATGCCGCTCTTCCATCATCCTCCATCCATTTAGAGTAATCACAGTTTAATTCAAATTTACCCCCTGGCTCAGTGGCGTTTGGATGATTTAATGATTTTTCGACGGGTCTACATTGACAAATGATCTGCAAAACCATTTCTTCCGATGAACCACCTCCTGCTGAATCTCTTCCGCAGAAAATAGCGGGCAACCCATCGTGTCTGTCTTGTATGAGCAACCCCAAAATTAAATGGAAACAAAATGCCATTCATTCCGCGTATGAATCATATTTAAAAGCTGCTGGGGAAGATGTGCCACAGGGACGTATTTATGTGCCAGCTCGAGGGAAGGCGGAGGGTGTACTAAATGTTTCACATACAAATGTGAAGGGTGTGTTTTCCGCCCTTTTTTTCCTCCATTTTCCCAACCCCCATCTCATGTCTGCATTCCCTTCGTCATGCTCTTTCTTTCTCTCTTTAACGTGTTAGACGACAGTCACTGACTAATTGGTGACAATTACTCATCACAAATTTAATGCTAGACAATCGCATTTTTTACACTAATTTTCCTCGCGGCCGTGTCCTCCTCTTTTACTCATCCACCTCAATATGCCACGAAACACCTTCACGGTGAGAAGGCGTCCTAATTAACTTGGAAGCCCGTACAATTACACCATTATAAGAAGTGAATGAAAAGAAGAAAAAGAAATATATTGTAGAACTAGTTATTATTATAATAGAATTGAAAGGAAAGTTTGGCCAAAATTACAGGGGTAATCAAAAGAGTAAATAATATTCTGTAAATTATTTGAAAGTAATAAAATACTTGTATTGGTAAATTCTGGTGAAGACAGTTTCATTTAAATATGTCAAACTAAATGGAAATTACTGTTTAAATTTACAAAACAATTTCAACATTTAAATTACAATTGATTACAATTGAATTCGGAGCTTATTTTGACAAATATTATAATTATTATTTGAAAACAATTTTAAAATCCAATCATTGTTATAGGGAAGAGCAGGAAAGTTTCGAACGCAAATTTGGGATCTTTTTTCCTTTGTTTTTTTGCTAGAATAACTGTAAATAGCAGTGGAAATCTTGTGTAAACTTCAGGATGCTCCTTGGTAAAGGCTTAAAAAATGTTGAGATATTGAAGCTAAATTAGAGGCTTGTCCGAAAGTGCCCCACTTTTAATATTAATCACATCATAACCGTATTGACCGTATTGTCCGATCCCTAACAAGGATCAATAAAAACTAAAGAAACTTCAAGAACATGGTTTTACTTTTTTGGTTGATTTTTGAAAAATGCTTCTTGCATTAATCTCAAGCCTTTTTATAATATTTCATTTATAAATTCCCTTTTAGGAAAATGCATTCATAAAATTTCCATATGAACTAGTCTGGTTACATTCTATGCTAAATGCTAATGATACATTTAATTAAATCGATCCTTTGAACTAAGGGTGAGCAAATATAAGAATGATATGCTATTGTTGATTGTACTACCATTTGCAAACTAATCATGTGCAATTTGGTAAATATGTTTTGTCTTGTGTCATGTTCTGATACACCCCCTATTGAAAATTACGTTTATTACCTCCCCTAGTGATATAAACATATCTTCATGCATGGCTGTTATGAGCATGGCTTATAAAACATTGGCACAGACAAACAGACAGGGGGCATCATCAAATGGTTGACTTTGTAGGTGTTGCAGTGTTGCAGCATATATGCAAATGGATAACATTAACTCTAATTTTGAATGATAAAAGAGGGAGTTGCATTTTTCATTTATTACTATTACACACCATGTTGACCTTTTTCCACATATCAAGTATTTTGTGCTTTACGTGCTACAATGATAATGACCAACAATCGCTATGACTGTAATTAGATTATAATTACAACTTCCCCAAACATATTTACGCCACCCCTTATTTAGACGCCGGAATACCGTACAGTGAACGGGTTATTTAGACATAGACATAAGTTGGTATATATGGCATGAAAGCAATTTTCTATTTAGACACTCGCACATTTTCCGCAATTTTTCTTTATCTCAAACATTCGCCACCAGTTGTAAAAAGTGTCGGAAGAAAATCCAATTAGGAATGTGAAAAATAATAGGCACTAAAGGGGAGTGGGGGGGGGTGACGTTGGTGGCTTCGCGATGAGGTGAAATTGAGACTAAATTGATTGTTGAAAAAGTCCCTTCCACCCATCGGGGACTTTTTTCCAGGATTACAGATGGCATTATAAATCTCGAGAAGGTCGTGCTGGGTTGCAAAAAGGGGCGGAAAAATGGCTGTAAGAGTGAACAATTAAGTTCAGGGTTGAAGCTCGCGGGAGAGGAAAACATATTGCTCACCATTCAAAATTCATTTCTTTCACAGATTTTTGGTCTCTTTCGAAAGTCATTAAACAAAATGTCACTCAGTGCCACCTGTCTCTTTTTGCTCAATTGCTTTCTCAGTAATTAATTTTCACCCCTAAGGATAGGTTCACGGGGAGATTCTTCAAAGTATTGTAGGTGGTTCGATATGATAAAAAAGAATTGGATGGAATATTAAAACAATAAAAAAGTCCCCTGTGTATCCTTTGGAAAACGGATTTCTTTGTTCTCTGAGCCTTTTTCATTCACAAAAAAATCTCTCTGGAAATATCAACTCTGATCATGAGAGTGCAGGATAAAAAGTGGCCGTAAATCTCGTATGGCTTCTATAAATCAATCTGCAAATATATTTCCCCTGAAAAATACATAACAGACAAAGTCCTGGGTAAAAGAAAAAAAGTGAGGGTGGTAAAAATTGAGTCACCTCAACATTTCCAAAAACTCGCCACGGTCTAATGATCCCGAAGGTAGAAGAGAAAAAAATTATCAAATCCGTTTTCATTAAACCCACACAACCCTTCATGAATCTCCTTGTGGGCGAACTCTAACTCAATACTGAGCCTGTGGTTTATGTTTGTGGCATTAACCCCTTTTTTCTGACAGCTACACTCACTGAACGCGAGTATCCTTTTTTGGCCCGTCAACCTTGAGGGTGGTGACATGTACACTTACTACATGGCGGTAAATTAGCTTACAGTCTGATAAAATGTGGCCAGTGTGGGTGGACGTGGCACAGCCAAAGGGGGTGAAACGTATATTCGCCCGGATGACCAGGTTGCAATTTTAATAAGATTATACCGGGAAAGCTAAATTTTCCATCAAATTTGAATTTTTAATAAGTCCGTTATATAACCACCATTTAGAGATTACTTTTTTGCATTTAGAAAATTAATTTTAATCAATTAGGAAAATAGGATTTTAAAGTTCTTCCAACACCTTTTCTTTACATTTCCCCCTTAACTTCGTCGCATGGTCATCCGGGATGTGAGAATTTGAGCATAAGGCTCGTGTTTCCCGATGGTGGCATATGTGTTCCATTAAAAAATTAATAATCAACCTCCCCTTTTGCCGAGGGTGAATCACGAAATTCCCGACAAAAACCCTCAATGAGTGGGTGGGGTTGTTTTTTTCCTAACTGGAGGGCATGCCCTAATATTTTCAAAGGTGAGTCACCAAGGGTATGATTTCATGTAACAGTGAAACGTCACGGCAGTGAGGGAGAAAACTCAAAAGAGCGGATTAAAAAATTACCCTTGTGAAAGTAAATTGATCTTTAATTTACGCACCTCCAAAGTCAGCGCTTTGGAATGTGCGCGTGCTTTTGCTGAGCAAACAGATCATTTCGCGGGTGCAGGAGAAGAAGCACAAAAAGGGGTTGGGAAATTTAATGAAATCGCGAATTAGCGAATTACCAGGTGGTTTTGCTCCTTTTTATGGGCGCCACGCTATTCCGGGGGAATTTCGGGAAGGAAATTGTGCGAATAAGTGTGAGAAGTATTTCGCACGGCACCCAAAAAGCTCTCTCTCTCTCCCTATCTTCTCATATTGTCAGGGTGTCTGCCCAGAGGAGGGTTAAATGTGTGCCAGGAGGTAAAGAGAGAGAGGGGGGAGGTAGAAAGGCCTATCCCCTTAAATGAGGAGGCCGTTAAATGGGTACGTGACGCAGTCAACGGAATTCCTTAATTTTCCTTTATTGTTATCCTTAATTTGTCCTTTATTGTTATTTATCCTTTCAAATAAACCTCACGTTACAGCCGGACTCAACCACTTTTATGCTCAAAAACATCTTCCGATATTATACCCTCAGTTTTCTCAGCCTAAACATCAATTGATGTAATGTGAGAACACTGAGAATATCATATCGGGCAAACATTGAAAATTTGTCATTTGAGTATCCCTTACAGTCCCTAAGTTAAAGACCTTGTTAAATCGTTATTCAGTCTCATAATTTTAATATCCTTAAGATCCTTTTCCACTCAATTTTTACCTGATGTACTTTTATATACTTCAGTTCGATTAAGCGGAAAAATTGAGACGTTACGAAACAGAAAATTTTCACCGAAGCAATTTTACAATATCATTTCGATTGATGAAAATAGGGGTGATAATTTCCCATAGGCGGAAGGGCTTGCAGAGGCAAAAAAAAATCAAATTTCTTTATGATTACAATAAAAGAGAAATAATGCGAAGGAGAAAATTTAGAAAATTTAGCATTTTCGATCTTCCTTTTTCGCGTCTTCGACTACTTTTCAATGGAGTTGGTTGGAGCTCGTTAAATTTTTTTCTCGCCGTACACTCTGTGGCGCTCCCTTATCGTTATTTTAATCCACCCAAGCCATCACCCCCCGTTCCTCCGCGTATTTTTGCGCATTTTACATACATTTGCATTTCATTGTGGAGAGTGAGATGGGAAAATTGCAGAGGGAATGACTGAATGGGAAAGCAAGTCAAACGTTTTCAATATTACATTATAGTCTAACTTTTACCCTTATCTCTTTCGTGGCTGAATTTACTCACAATCTTAGCAAGTTTTCCTTTTTGCACCCACAACCCCACCCACTCCCCTTCCAAAAAACCATACTTTCTCTTTTGAGTGCACTAAAATATCAGTTAAAAAGTATAAGTTGTGCGGTGAGGAATTGTGGGGGACTAAAAGGGGGGAAATTAGTGACTTGATGAACTTTTGATTGCTCCCCGAGTTGAAATCTTTTTGTGTGCAATAAACGCGGAAAATGGCACTGAATTAGCTTGAAGGATGAATTGCGCAACACTTCGTTTGCATTCAGAACTCAAAAGACGAATGTTATGTACATCATGAGAGGTTAAAATCATGGATAGAGCATAAATGATTAAGACTTATTCCAACTACCACGAAAATTGTCGCATATAAATAGTTTGTTGTAGTTTTCCGTTTATTTTTTGGAGTGTTTGTGTAGTTTATCTTTCATGTAAAATCGTCGCATATTTTAATGAATTTCATCTTAATATTCTTTGAATTCTTTATGAAGCTTGTAAAGCCCGTTAAACCCAAGTTATATACAATATTAATACAAAAAAGCTTTTATGGATTTTATGCTCTCTCCATGTCTTCAATCTGCAGTGATATCCTTCCATCAATATGACCGCATGCACTGGTGGCTAATTGAAATTCATACGTTCCGGGAACGGAAATCTCTCTTTATTAGGACTCTCAATGATGGAGTTCAAGTAAAAAATGGCGACGAATTAAGTAAATAATCACATAATGGTGTCACATGCTTTGGTTTTTTGCTCACTTTTTACTCAGCTCACCACTCAGCTTGTATGTTATAGAATTGTAATGAGCGGGAAATGCTAAATGCAAATTATACCCCACTTTTCCTACCCACGTTTTCTGCATAGCATTTTGTGTAAGAGGTTTTGTTGGAGCTATCAGGGGCAATATATACCTGTCACTATTGGATTTTCACGTGGAGCCTTGTGAGAGATGAAGACCAGGACATCGCCAGCAAGTACATTAGCTGATGACATGTGCATTTATCAAGCTGACACACAAAACACGCAATTCATGCAGTGATTCCGCGTAAAATTTTGTCCTAAGACCTTATTTACCAATTGTCCTTCCCAGACCTCCGCCAGGTTAAATTACGCGTAGTAAAATATATGTTTAGCGTAGCGTGCGTAAATCAATTATCAAACGCAAACGAGCCATTAGTATAATTTCATATACACTTTCGCAGTGTTCTTGCTTTAACTTCTTCTGCTAAAGCTCCTTCCCAATTCCTCAAGTAGCTAAATAGAGCCTCATGAATATGATAGCACTGTGTTTTGCATTTTTATACCAAGGCATTCTCGCACATTCACAATATCTCAATCGCTTCTCGCAAGGAGTTTTACTTTGTCCTAAATCTCACGTATTTGCGCGTTAGAATATAACTTGAATTCCATGGAATGGGATCAGAAAACAAATTTTCACTTAATGTTTCTTAGAATTTCCCAAGGAAATCTTGATAAATTTGTTGGGAAACTTTCCTCGAAGTTATGATTGTTAAGGAAGTTTTGCCAGTTTCTTAAAACATAATAATAAATTAATTTTAGTAATTAAGTGTAATAAATGAAGGCAACTCACAATCAAAATTTGTCAATTAAACCTTGCATGATTGTGTAAATTTGCAGAACAAGGGTATCATGCATCTTTGATAGTATTATATCCTCATGGTCCTTGTTTTTCTTTCCAATTCTAATGGACTTCCAGGCGAAATCCACGATAAAATTGCTTTTCAAGGCAAGAGGGGTCAAAATTTAAACTGGTCTGGAAATAACCATGAAAGATGAGAAGAGAGTTTCGGATTCGTGATGAATTAATTAACAAATTTTGAACCTTTCCAAGAAGGCGCATGAAAGAGTTGATGAAAAATTCAGAATTAACCCATTATTCTGGCAGTAACGAATGTAGTGCATCATTCATACGAAAATCTTCCTCTCCCATGCCTTATAATTACAGCTGGGGAATATTACAATAGGTACATTTGCTGTGCCCCTCGAGTGACTATGCTTTTCTGTGTAAATTGATCATTAATTCCAATTTCATTGCTTCCACTTTGACGCCCGCCCACGCTCTGTCCTATTGAGTGCTTAAGAGGCCTTTTAATAACTCACATAGTACTACAATGTGCTATGTACATTTGCCAAGAGAGATGATGAGATTTACAACAAAAATTTCAAACACTCGAAAAAGAATTGTTGTGATCCGCCCTCCATGTCTCCCTTGAAGGCCGAACACAGTGTTTTATGATTTTAATGAGAGTACGCATGTTGAGAATTTTGCTCAGTTCTTTGTCAATCTCTTATTCTTCCAGATCCGCTTTTGTTCAAGCGAACACAATCCACACCCATTCCTCCTTGGGATATTCCATCATTTCAAATTCAACAGCCAACGTGGGTGCTTTCTGCTTATTGAAAAATCTCCAAAAGAATTTCACCCAAATTAGACACGTGGATGGGAAATTGTGAAAACATCCCTTGTCCATTTTGTAGGAAATATCATCAACATAAATATCTTGGTCACGTTTCCCTGCATAAGAACTCATCGAAGAAGAGTGAGCAAGAGATGCAATTTTTTGACAAATCTTCTTTATCTGCCCAAAAATACAATTTCTATAATATATAATAATCCTATATCGCCGATGACGTTGGAAATATAAGAATATTCACGAGAGAATAGAACAAAACTCCTGTATTAGTGATAAATTCAAAGATAGTTTGTGAGAAGCCATGAGAAAATGGGGGTGGGGGAGCGCCTTTTCTACCCCAAGACCCCAATCCAACCCTCCCCCCATCTGGAAAACTTATATAGCGAAGGTGAAACGTGCTCGAAATTCCAAATCAACCACATTCTATGCGAAGCGAATTTTTATAGAAAATGAGAGATAGAATATGAAATGAGTTAAATTTACAATGAAGTATCCACAAGTCTCGATTACATTTTATGGAAATTTTACTCGGTCTGATACAATTTTTCAATTTGAGTGATTACATAAAACATTTTGAGAAAATTAAATTTAGCCAAATTTTTAAAGGTCAATCGGCAACCATAAGGCTTTTTTGATGCTACAAAAAAAGTATTTTAATTTTTTGTGTCTTTCCTGATAAGCATTCTTTGTTAAAAAGCTTTGTTTGCTATATAATTTTCCCATTTCCGTAAGATCTTATATGTCTCAGTGGAGTGAAAAAAAATTTTTTTGGCTGGCTTTCCATCTTTTCTGTCGAATTCTTTTGTTTGTGTATATGTTTACACAATAATGCTACTGTTGAATGATTTATCAGATCAGGCTTTTATATGAGAGGTTTATCCGTATAGGTACTCAAAACACAGTGCCAGGTTTTTTCTTGCTCGATATGAACTGTGTAAGTGGATGAAACAATTTGTTAAGAAATAAGGGAGCAAACGAATTTTTTAATAAATAAAGAGTCCTCCTCTTGCTACTTCTTGTTACCTACTACACCCTTGGCCCCTCTTTTTTTGGGTGCTCCCCAATCTCTTGTGTAAGGGATGCTTCTTCCGTCCCTTTTTTATGTGCCATCCAATAAGCTAAATGTGGGTGAAAGACAATTACTTTGGCGACGTCTTTTTTCCTCCTTCGTGGCAAAGGTAGAGAGACGCCTCAACAATCTACACAGTCATGGCAGCTCCCGTCCTGACATAATCATAAAACATATTTGCCAAAGTGAATGTGAGAGAATGGAAAAGCCAGTGGGGAAAAAAGATATGACAAAACGAAAATTATATTATAACAAGAGAATCTCTGTGAAATTCAGAAGAGATTTTGCCAGTCAACTGGGGAAATTCAACAATGAATAAATTCATAGAAATTAAATTTGGATGCTGCGGGGATGATCTCAACTTGGCTCTCAGAGTTCTTCTTCTGTGTCATAAAGTTCAAATGACAATTTACTTTCGTCAGAGACAGAAACGTTTACCCCTGAGTCTAACTGAGTGCAATAATTGGTCAACACTGCAAAATGTTGATATTGTCGGAAATTTATATTTCCCAAGACGTTTGGCTCTCTCCATTTTCTCTATGTCCAATCAACAACATCACACTGGACACTATATACCTTCCAGTACATCTAAAGATGTCTATCCTGCCACACATTTAGATCTCTAAATCACTTCCCATCCCCTGGGAGAACATCAGGATGAAGAGTTTGTGACGGAACCGGCTGGGAAGTTATGAATTGTGAGATAATGATGATACAATCAGGTCTTGTGGAGTCTAATAATGCCATGAAATTCAATATGACTTGTCTGGTATTTTTCAGTTTTTGCACTGAAACCATCATGAGAATATCCACCCCCTGGAAATCTCATAATGCTTATCTCATGTTACTTCAGTTCAGTCACACAGAATGTTCTTCTATGTTGAATTTTCAATGAAAAGCCGCCCCACTTATTAGTATAGTTCTCCTTATAGATATTATCCTGGAGCCGCCTGATGCGATGAAAGTGGAAGTAATTTGCATTTTATCATTATTACATACAGCGCGTTGTATTAAAATTTTCCCGGAGTGAAGATAATCATTGGGGACTTTTCAGACCGCAAGAGCTTTTCACTTTAATCCCCAAGATATTGGACATTGCCGGCATCACACACAAGAGTGTCAGGACTTCTACCACTCATGGAATTTATATTGAAGTCAAAGGCACAAAGGGAAGGTGAATGTGACCAAGAGTGGTACATGAGGTGTGCTTTTAAATACACCTGAAAATACCTTGTGTAAATGCTATTGATGGACATAGCAAATAAAAAAAGCCACAAAGAACTTTATCTAAGAGATAAACAAGTTTATAACTATTATAGAACATTGACTTTAAAGGGAAATCAAGAGAGAGATATTATGGTCTGAAGTGTTGTACATTTGAATGGAAGTACGTGTGAGCTTTGAGAAGTGAAGTAGAAGTGCTAAGATAACTCAAGTAATTTTGAAAACTTCCAAGGAAGAGCTGGAGCTTTAGAAAGTTCTTCCAGAGACTTAGAACATTTTTTATAAAGCTTTTGAAAACTTTCAACAACTTTTAAGGAAATACTTGAACTTTGAAAAAAGTTAGCTAGATTAGCTAAGAGCTTTCTTAAAATGATGTAAAGCTCTACAAAATTTTACAAGCATTTGAAAAAAAGAATCTGGAAAATTTGTAAAGCTTTCGGATGTTTTAAGAACTTTTCAAGTTCTGGGCTAAGGTTTTGAAAATACTAGAGAGCTTTTGCAGATTTCCTTGTAGCTTTCACAGAAAGCTTTAGAAATCCACTTCATAGAAAACTTTAGAAAGCTTTATTAGAAAGTTTCTTAGAAAGTTTTTTAAAAAGCTTTTTTAGAAAGCTCTTAAGCTTTCT
>CAKKOB020002092.1:0-15645 GCA_918844115.2 Phlebotomus perniciosus
TAGGGGGAGGCGCCCCAGTTTGGTACAGCTTCTAGTTTGGTACAACACAATTTTTCATGTATTTTTCTTGAACGGAGCTGGTCCACTCTATTATATCATGATAGTAGGACTTAAGCTCTATATTCTCTGAAAAAATAGTAAGCCTCCGTTCAAGAAAAATACATGAAAAATTGTGTTGTACCAAACTAGAAGCTGTACCAAACTGGGGCGCCTCCCCCTATCTTCGTCTTCTTAAAGCTGCAAATAAAAATTACAAATTACACAAAATTGCCCAATCTCTCTTCCGAGAAAGAAGCTGCCTTTTCGGCCATTCATCGTTGATTTCTTGCACTGACAATTAACTTTTCAATTGGCGTGAGAGGAAGAGCGAATTGAAGAAATGAGGCAAAAATTATGTTAATATCTCATTAAAATTATTCAATATTTAATCCTCCTCTTCCTCGTGCTTCTTCGCTGACTTTTTTACATCATTTGTGCTGACTTCACCTAAAATTGTTTTTCAATTTTCATGCATCATTATATCACAACTTCATCAACGAAAAAAAATAGCGCAAGTATTAATTTAAAGAGCAATAATCTTTGTAAACACTTCATGTTAAATTTCTGTATATGTTCTTTGCACGAAGAAGTGCAAAAAATGCAAACATGGGAATGTTGAGCAAACACCAAAAAATTAAGGTATAGAAGAATATTCTGTGATACTTTATAGTGCGGAATAAAATATACAAGAGTTTTCAAAAGGTAAAATATAACTTTTGCTACCACGAATCTGTGAGGCGGAAAATTTTTTTAATTAGTAAACTTATTTTTTTTTACTCAGCACATCAAAGCTTCAAAAAATTTTGTGTAAATTTATCCATGGTGCTTACTTAATATTCCAATGATGTTCAACAAAATACCGTGGGACAAATTCATTAAATTGCATTGTTAGCTTCCTCACCTGAACAAGATTCTATCATGGAGATTTGTCAAGCCAAACACGTGAGAATGCCCATAAGAGAGAGGAAAAAGAAGTTTCAATAATCCATAAAAAGTGACAATTTAACTTGATTTCTAGCAATTCACAAACTAACAGAAGTTGACGTGAATTCTGTGTGACTTGAATATAATTGTGCTCCGAGGAATTTCTCGCCCAGCAATTTAAATTGTTATATCAAAGAGGCATATCTTTTAAATCTTCATTATCAATTTTCACAAAGTGACTTTCAATGAAGAGGAAAATTCCCCGAGTGAGAAAACATACGATGAGATTACATAAAAGTCCATTTTCCATCCTCAAACTATGTTATTCTGTGAAGTAAATGTTTTATTTATTCTTGTCTTTTCCCGGGCTTTTCCTCACACGCCGCCCTAAGACTATTTCTCTGACCAATGCCCAGACATGGGTGGGGGTGGGGGGGTGCGAGAAAGTGAAGAACTGAAGGTGAAGACGATTTGTAAGACACCAAAATTGGAGGGCGAAGAGATCCAATCCAATTTGGAACGTGACGAAAATTGGGTATTTCCTTCAAATTACGACTAAATATGGTCCATCTAATCGTGTGCTCAATGTTAAGGTTTGTAAAAGGAAGTTTGTCCTTCCATCACCCACCGGACCTCGATATGGTCGGGAGGCACAAAAAAAAACTGTCGAGGATGCGTTGTGATGGTTGCTCGTTGATTTCGTTACGTGTCGCTTCTATTTTATTGTCCTCATTTCTTGCGCCACTTCTTCATCTACAAAAATAAAAGTCTCACCCATAGAGTCGAGAGATGACGAAGATGAGTTAGAGAGGAAAAACTGTCAACAGGATATGGATACAGCACGAGACAGAAACATAATTAAATTTCTTTGGTTCTCTTTAATTAGTTCCCTTCTGGAAGCCCGAGACTTCCATCTCTTTGTCATCTGAAAAATACGTTGATGATGTTTCTTTCTTCACATCACACATTGAATTTCTTATTAATAATACTTTTGTAATCGTCATTAGGTGTTACAAAATTAAATTGGAATGATTCAGTTAGGGATTTTCTGACGATTGTTAAGTTTAAATTACTTTTAAAGTGAATCCGTAAAAACTATCAAATTGATTCAAACATAATATATTTCAACAAAAATATTTTTTTAATAAAGAATAAGGTTCAAGCTAACCCTAAGCTTTAACCTAGCCAGCTTAAAACTAAGCTTAAGCTTTAAGTTAGCCTTACTTGAGTTGAATGGATTTAAACTTAGTTTTAAGCTTTACGATAGCCAAAAGCTTAAAGTTAGCCTTACAGGGCTTAAAGCGGTTTAACCCTGCCTCAAGCTTTAAGCTAGCTTCGCTTATGCTTTAAGCTAGCCTTTAGCTTTTCGATGGCCTAAAAGTATTATATTTGAGGCTAAATCCACATAATATCCACATAAATAATATCTTAGATTTGTTAAAGATAATTTGATGGATAATTTTGATTGTTTGGATCCAGTGTTTCATTCACTTCAATCCATTTCCCTATCTTTTAGTGAAACAGTAGCCAAACGGTTACAAATAGAGGCATCAGGTCTTCAGGGACCCCCCCCCCTAAATTTGACTTAAGAATCTTAATACCCATACGTTTTCTACGTTTTTTCCATAAACTCTCCCTTTTTCTATTAAAACAATTTTTTATTTTCAAGAATAAATTAAACGATTTATTTTATTTTATTTTATTTTATTGTCAAATAAGTTTTGTAGATTCACTAGATAATCTCTTCCAAAATTTTGGAAATTTTTTTCAAAAGGAATATTCCACTATTGTCTATTTCATTATTCACTATTTCCTGATCCAAAACATCATCTATTGATAGACGAAATAATTAATATTTTCCCATATTTCGGGGACTTTTGACTAATCAAATGATTCCAAAACAATCCGATATTTCCAGAGTTCTCTGCCAGGAATTGATAGTTCAGCAAATTCGAATTTCGTGAACAATTCCAATTTCTATATATGAATAATGGTTGAAAATCAAATTAAAAAATCGATCTGAAAACATGAGATTAATCACAACTAATTGGAACCATGACGGCATGTTAAGAGAAAAACTGGTGAAAAATTGTTTCGTTAAAAATAAAATTGCGATCGCCTGTAATCTAGAGGAGGAGAGATGGCTGTTGGTGTGCAGATTTGTGTTAAAAAATATTGCGTGTCCGTCCATCCCTTTCCATTCCAACCCAATCCAATACGAAATCGCCTCTAGTTAATTATCATCGAGTTGATTTCTATGTCACGATGGAAATGGATTTTCAATCGAAATGTCATTTCAATCGATTGGTCCAATATTCGCGTTGTTTAATTTCATTTTTTTTTAATTGTTGCTTCCATACATTAAAACCAGTCAAATTTCGTTTCGCATGTTCTGTTCATATTAGGAAAAGATACTCTATCTATCGATCCTTTCCAGTGCTGGGGTGTTTTCCCTTTTTTGCTCTGATTGTTGTCTCATCATATGAGTGATGGAAAAGTCAGCAAAACAGTATATAATATTATATTTTGATATTTTAATGAAATTCTTCCATTAATCTCATTATGCACGTAAGACAAATTAATTTGGAAAATATTCTTTGACAATAATAGAAAATTAAATTAAATATGAGATGAAAATTAAATTTAAATTAATTAAGTAGAAAATTTCATATAATATATCCTGGGGGATGAGACATTTTCACCATGAGAATGCCAGGCAAAATCACGTGGTGAATAATAACACGATGATGATGGTCGATTCTCCAACTGAAAAGCTCTAATCTCAGCTATCTCCATGGGATTTTCTATATCTCTTCGCCACCCCACCCCATCCTAAACATGCCAGAGCATGGCATGTGTTTTGTGAGTGTGTCACATTTAAGGGAGTAAACTCTCACCCATTAATATTCTAACTGAAAGGAATTTCTCTTGGGGTTTTCCCAGGAGGATTTACAAAGTCATGTTTGACTTAGTTGCTGAAGGAATGCACGACGGTGTGTCTTATTTTCTCACCGAAAATCTTATATATTCAAAACAAACGTTTCCCACTCTGAAGAGATAAAAATTCAATGGAGAGGAGAAAAATAAATCAATTTTGTGTCACCCGTGAAAAATCAACAGAATGTCCAATCATTTCGATAGTTTCACCCCAAATGAACTGATTTATTGCATCAGTTGCACAATTCTGATGCTGAACAGCCATAATTTACATAATTTACCGAACAATTTGACACACTGATGTCAGTGGGAAATCATTACAAAGTGCAAAATGCATTAATATTGTGCAATTTCTTCGGAGGTTATCATACAAATTACAAATTTGAATGTCAAACACCTTTTTATTGCATGCGGTTGGCAATTTATTCATGAGTTTCGTGATGCTCCGATGTTTTGCCATACACAATCCATTGAAAACAGTGTCACGAACCGGAGGGGTGGAAAAGTTTGCAAGTCAAGATTGGGCTATTATCAAAATTTGTTAAATTTATTAACTGAAAAATAGGCCCAAGATAAAATGCTGAATAATTCACTCGAGAAAAAACTAGATCAAATATTTGGGTTAATCTTCAGTTATTGGAGAACTTGGGGGAGGCTGAAAAGAAAAGTCGATTACCAGGGCAAAAGCTCAAATATGTTGGGCCAGCTTGAAAGAAGCTCAAATATTGAACTTTGACATAAAAGCTGGCATTTTGTTCCTCAGATAAGAGGAAAAACATTTTTTTTGCGTGTGTGCAAAAATTCTTTGGGTCCATCCGCATATAGGTTTTATTATTTCTTATGCATCATGAAATATCTCTTAGAATTGTGGATGAGTGGCTTTGTTTACCTGACGGCATCACGTTCCAAATTATCTGCTAAAAATGGTTCATAAAGTGATTTCCCATGAGTTGCCATTCACATTTGTAAGCCTCTTACTATGGCACATGGAAAATTTCAAAGCAAATATTTCTCCCGATATTGTCATAGAGGATTTTTATTCTTGCCTCGTGAGCTTTCCAAGGCGGAGAGAGCTTTCCACTTGTGCTACTTAAGATATTTCGGTGAAGTATTTTCACGAGTGGGAGTCTCTTCATTAAGATGTCACTCTTTCTCGTTCTGGATATTGTTCCATTGGAGTCTTGTTGACAGAAATTGTGTGCGATGGAAGTGAATAATTGAGAGGAAAATTCCAACCCCAACTCACTTTGTCATAGTTTACCAGGAACCTGAAATCGTATACTGGGGGGGTTTAAGTATACAAATACGGAATGTGTATGTTATGGGGAAAACAAACTTTAAGTGGCTCACCAATGTTGTTACTAATATCCAGGAGCGCAATGGAGGTGTAGGTAGAGGATGGTTTATCAATTATCCCAATTGCAAGTGTTGATTTTAATGTGAGTTACATACATTGTATTCTAAGAAATTATTTTATACTTCATCTTGTCATTCATTATAATGTAAGAGATGATGAATATGAGACTTAAGAAAACTAAATTTTATTAGTTTTTTTTTAAGAGAACGCATAGGAAAGACACATAGGAATTGTCATACGAACATCAGTGGACATTTCAGCGATTTCATTTGAAGTTTCCTATTGAATTCTGACTCCCGGACCATTTTAAAGCAGTTTCAATAAGAATTCAGAGTTAATCCTACAAATGTTTCAGCATTTGCCAATTTAGCCAAAATTATTCAAAATGTCTGCCAAATCCAATTTTATTAAATCTCACACAATTTAATTTGCTATATACCGTAAAATTTCGCGAATTTTGGCTGCCAAAAGAGACACAATAAAATCACCATCACCAAACTTTAATGACACCGTCAAGAACTATCATTTCAGCATTAGAGTTCACTGGAATTTTGAGTCGGGCCACAAAATAAACATTTATGGCGGCAAATTAGCATGAATATGTTGCATTTGTGTTTGGCAAAGCATAAAAATTCATATTTGCTGTGACATTTCCCTCGGAATTAATTCTGCATCAATGTTTCTCATCTTCAAAATGTGAATGACTTTAAGCATATTCGGGCTGTCTTGGTGTGTCAGAAATGCCATGTCAAATTTGCAATAAAGCGGATGATCGGTGGGGGGGAAAACATGGGATTTCAAAGATTTCCGAACGATCATGATTTTGTATATCATTTAAATCTAATCAGTGTGAAAAATAAGCCTAATCGTGCAGCAATAAAACTGTTTCTGTTGAAATAATCATATACAATTTTCACAATACAAACTGCTTGTCCCTCATTTTGGTGATTGCCTTTCTTGAAAATGTCAATAAACGCCTTGAGATGCCGCACAAGAAGACGCGAAGTGATCGTTATATAAGTTTTTTCGAAAGTTGGTCAAATTCTGTAGTAATCACGACTTTTTTGATAACAAGCCTCTTTAATCTGCAGCACAATCATTTTGTCATCTTCGTGAGGTGTGCTGGATGGGAGAAAAAGTCGCGAATTTTTTTCTCTACTATTCCACCGTAACTCTTACCAGTCTTTTTTCATGCTTCTCTCTTTTTGCAAATTTGTGAAGGTTAAAATTCAACGACCGCTGACTCAAATGACCAACAGTCGCAAAAATTTTTATTGACAGACATCTCATCAATCAGGCGAGAAATTTCACTTTGATGTCTTTCGAAGGGGGGGGGGCTTTATGAAATGATTTCCGTGTCAGAAGATTTCATCTGATGCTTTTCGACAAAATTCTCATCAAGTCTTGAGACACTAACTGGCTGGAGAAGATATTACCATCAAGATCTTAAGATCCGCCTAAATGACTTGCCATTAGATGTTTGTTGGAATTGTTTGAGAATTTTCCAATTTGTTTTCAATTTTCCTCCAACAGTGCAATTAATTAGCATCAAGTGGTGTGGAAGTAGTACAATAAATTAGGCACAAATTGGAGATTAATGCTCATGTGTGGAGGCTGCAATTCAAGTGCTAAAATCACCATCCAACATTCTTCTCTCTCCCAAGTGTTTACCCATTGAGACAACACAACCCATCCAAATATGGCCTCTGAGTAAGATAAAGAGATAAGGAGAGAGGATAATTATGCTATTCACCCTCGAAGATTTCCCTCCTGACGATGATCCCATAGAATAATGAGCCTAAACAACTACTCTAGCCTCCCCCCACCCACCCCAGTCTCCGCCTTTAGGATTTATAAGCTCTCTCTCTCTCTCCAGCATCATCTACAATTGTATTTGTACTTTGAAGACATCCAAATGGAATTGGGAAGATGTTGAGGCAGAGCTTCTATGAGTTTTCGCCGTCATAAATAACTCAAGAAACTCCAAGCACTACTATTTTAATAAGATTGAAACACTTCCCTCGCAAGTCTGCCCATATTGCGCCATAACGACGATGAAATGAATTAAAAGCAATTAATATTATATTCAGCTCTCAAAGTCATAATTCTCCCCAGGGAAAAATTTACTGTGAGAGCCTAAATTAAAGCTAGAATGTTAACTTCTGCTTAATTACTGTATGAAGACTTAAGACTTCAACTGATTTTCTTATAATATTCAGTTCCGAGGAGGGAATATTGTGAAAAATTCTCAAGTATTTGGGAATATTGCGAATATTTGTGAGTATCTTTGAATTTTGATGAGAATATTTGCAAATATTAAGACTGCAATTCGAATGTTTCTCCAAGATCAAATATTTTACAACAACTTGCTTCTAATTACTACCCCCTTGAAATTAAATTCCCTTTACCGTTGAGATCTTAAAGCCTTTGGCGAAGACCATCAATTTAATGGTAAGATATCAATTAACCCACGAATTGCTAAATTGCCAGGAATTTTAGTGCAACAACGTGTCTCCGAAATGCTCCATTTACTACCAACCTCTAACTCATTTAATTTATTACACCCCTAATACTTCGACTACTGCCAATTTATTGCACATGTCCTCTCTCTCAAGTAAATTTCTCGCACATGCTTAATTAATTGTTTTGCGATGGGAGACAAATGGAGAAATGCATGTGGAATGAAATGCACTCCATTTCCAAGGCGCGTGTCTCACGTAAATGGGAATCTCAATTTGACGTTGAATGTGATAAAAAGTGATTGGGGTGGAAGCATGTGAGGGGGTGAAAGATCGCGAGTGTGCAAAGGAGTATGATGAATTGTGACGATAAATTACGTTTTGTCTCCCCGAGAGTGAATGTGTGAATTTTGTAGTTGATTGCGGCAATAATTTGACACCCACCACCCTCACCGGCCAATATATGCACTCAGCGGGATGTTGAGATTACACAGAGACCGCACAAAAAGCTTTTTGGGTATGTAGGTTTCAGGGGTTGGGCGCTGATGAATGCCAGACTTGAAGAGAAATTTCGCCTAGGCCACATCGTCTGAACATGATGGATGGACAATTTTGTTTACAGCTTTTCAATATCAACTCACCCCAAATTTGCCTCAAGGTTGGATAACACTCCACAAGGACACATAAGGATTTGGGGAGCTTGAAATGCGAGAGAAATATATTGATTCACGAAGAGAAGTGAGAATGATGTTTAATGGTAATCTTTCAGAAATAAAGCAATATATCAAAAGGAAACAAAAATTATTTCTAAGTATTTCTAAATATTTAAAAATTATGTTTATAAACCTATAAGGACCTCACACTGTAAGAATTTTCAGTTTATAAGGTTCAATCTGAGTTTAATGTTTCATTTTGCTCCTCATGAATTTTAAATTAAAATTGCAACTGTTTTACGCAACGGGGAGATATTATGATCAGAAAGACGTACACCACTTCCAGCAATTCCATATTTTGTATAAGTTCCCAAAAGCTCCAATTCGGAAGCTTTCAGGGGCTTTCATTCTTTTAATTTTATATTCTATACTAAAGCTTTAAAAAAGTTTAATAAGAGAGCTTTCTAGAAAACTTTCTAAAGCTTTAGAAAGACAAGTGAAAAAGCTTTCTAAGACTATTAAGAAAGCTTTTAGAGTTATCTAAGAAAACCTTGTAAGAAAGCTTTCTAAAGTGTTAAAAGAAATCTTTTTATAGATTTCTAAAAAAGCTTTCTTATAAAGCTTTCTACAGCTTTTTAATAAAGCATTCTTAAGATCTCTAAAAAAGCTTCCTAAAGCTTTTTAAGGAAACTTTCTTGTAAAGCCTTTTGACAAGGATTTATAAAACTTTTTATGAAAGCTCTTCTATAAAATTTGCAAATGCTCTCCAGAATTTCAAAGCTTAACAAATTTTTCGGGTTTTTTTTAATGGTCGTAAATTTCTGCGTCTGTGCTTTACAGGAATTTTAAAAAGCTCCCAAGTAATAAGGCTTACGCTTTTTAATGTTTAAAAATATCCTTAAAAGCTCCTGAAAGTTTTAAAAAATCATAAAAATAATTTAAGACTCTGGAAAGACTTTTCAAAGCTCCTGATCTTCTTTAGATGCTTTCAAAATTTCAATAATAAACAATTAAATATTAAATAATTTGTACAGTTATTTCCACTTTACTGTGCCTTGTTTTTCCACAACAAAAATATTCCAGAAACTCAAAGCATGAGCATATATAGTCCTAAAGTTGAAGGTTTACTGGGGAACAGGGCAAATTGTGAAATGATTTTCTTTCATCTTTTCAAAATCACTCTCGATCCACAAGTTGACTTCTTAGACGCTTTCACGTGACATGTATAAATAACAGGGAGAATTTTGGTAGAAAAGCACAGAGAGTCAATAACCCCTTGCCAGTATTGAAAGAACACCCTTCACATTCAGGTGCTTCAGGAGAAAATTTTCATAAAATTTTCCTATATCGACAAAGGACCGACAAGGGTACACTTGAAAGGTTGTCCCATGCATCTCACCGACATGATGAATTTAAACGTGAAAAATGTCCGATGCATTATTGCATGGGTGAAGTAAATATGATAAGGAGTTGTGCGGAAAATGCAAAAAGGCGGAGAGAGAGAGAGCAAAATGCTTTCAACTATTGCATTAAGAGAAGAACCCATGAACATAATTCATTTCAATAAAAGGACGGTAAAAAGACTGAAAAATCTGCCTTGCACTCTATTTCTGCAATTTGTCTCAATTTGCCTAAAAGCTCCACTCTTTTGTATTTTCATTTCCTTCTCTACTGCATCTTTCAACACAAAAATGTGAATACACCCTCTCCAATATGCACTGCCAAGTCTCGAGGAGTAGAAAGTCCACGTGAGAGAGTCAATTTATGGGGTGAAATAATCCACCACTGAGAATTTGATTAATTTTGCAGCAAAATTCCTAAGATCTCATTTACCCCAAACTATAGTATTCCATCAATATCGATTTTCATGGAAATACATTTTCCCCTTTGTTGGATGTTTCTGCATTTATTGATGGTTCAATGATAGTGATTATTTTACTAATTTCACGTAGTGCTGGGTTCTTGGAAATTTATTGCAGAGTTGAAGCCCAGTGTAATTAAACAGATATTGTATCCTGGAATTAGATTCCTCTGATATAGTGATACCCATGATATTCAAGAGGATCAATCTCTTTAACTATGTTAGCCAGAATACATATTTCATGGATATATGCCTCTGAGCCAATATGTTCTTTACTTTTCCCAGAAATCCTACTAAATATTGTATTTCAGAAGGAATATCTTTCAAACGAAATCTGTCTGGATGGAAATACGTTATCACACGAATTTGGGATTTTTTTCTCCCTACAATTTGTTGCACATCGTCTCATATCATATATTTAGCTTCATCCCAACAACATGAGAGAGAGACTTGTAAAGAAATTAAATTGAAAAGTAAGTGCGAGATTCGAAGAATCAGTTTGGCAAAGAAACATTTGCAAATACGAGATTGGAATTTTAGGTGTTATACATATATATGTTTTTGAAATTGCCAACAGATCCACTCAATTGGGATTGTTCGAAGACACACGGTGTGACAGACTGAGATTTCCACGCTCTCCTCTCGCTCCTATCCGAAAACATTGTCTCATGTTACAGTGAAACATGCTCCCAGGCCCACCCACCTCTTGCATAACACGCAATGCGCCCCCAAACCACCCACCCGGATATTCAATAAACAGAGCCCCAGGGTGACATTCGGGCTGTTTGTTTCGCTTTGGGGCGAAGTATCAGCTGAATTTCCGCTCTGCATATATTACGTTTATTGCAAAATGAGATTTCACACATGCGTTAATCAATTATTGACTAGATTGATGGTGTCTCCACCACCGACACCCATTCTTCAAGTCTCGCGAGGATTTATGAATTGTACAATTTGAAACTTCACTAACATGTTGAATTACATCGACAGTCATTTTACTTCTGGGATTATTCATTGCTATCTTTTACACCTACACGAGAAATAATGTCATGATTTGTGATTTTGGAGAGGTTTATGCTTACCAGAAATGTAATTATCTAGGTCAGAATGATAGGTATCGGAGTTATATCAGCGATACATAACGCTGTTATTGATCTCTTATGCCTTAAAAGCGTCTTTTAAAAGCTTTTCTTTCGGAATTTTATACATGATATTGATATATAGTTTTAAAAGATTTTGAAAATCTTCATGAGATTTTAAGGAAATTCCCGAACATAGAAAAAGTTGATTAACTCAAAGCTTTCCAAAATTGCCGAGAAGCTCTACAGAAATTTCCGAGCAATAAAAAAAAAATCTGTAAAATTTGTTAAGCTTTCGAATATTTTTAGAGCTCTTCAAGTTCTAGCTAAACTTTTGAAAATTTTAGAAAGCTTTTGCAGATTTCTTGCGAAGCTTTTTCAAAAAGTTTTAGAAAGCTTTCTTAAACAACTTTGAGAAGCATTCATAAACAGATTTCTTAAAAAGCTTTTAGAAAGCTTTTAGAAAGTTTTTTCAGGAAAATCTAGAAAGTTTTAGTATAGAAAATAAAATTGATAGGATAAAGGCTCCTGAAAACTTCCAAATTGGAGCTTTAGGAAGCTTTTTTATCAAATACGGAAATACTGGAAGCGGTGTACGTCTTTTTGACCATAATATCTCCCCTTGTTTTAAGATTTTACTATTCTAATGTATCATTCAAATATTTTAATTACAAACCGCCAATTTCCCAAAATTGTTCTCTTCAATCACTTAATTTTTAAATTTTCTAACATTTGACGTTCGCGTATAAAGCCTATCTACGGTGACATCTCAGCAAAATGCTCTGCTATGTAATTTCGCGCCGATTCTAATCTACGCACGCTACATATAAATAGCAAAAGCACAGAGAAAGCTTTTGCGCTTAATTCTGTGTCTTTCCCTTTTCACACACCCGGGCCAGATTAAAATCAAATTATTTTCAATGACAATCGAGATAAACCCCTTATCATTTTGCCTGATGATGTCGCGGGTTGGCAAAAGGGTTTCCGCATGAAAGACTAATGGAGAAAATATTCAGGAACGTAATATTTGTACAATTCATTAACAATCATTCACCTGTCTCTGCGTCCCCCCAATCGCTATATATTTATTTTATCAACATCCATTTCCTCACACCATCTCTGTGACAGACGATTTGATCCATTTGAATGAATTACTCGAGATTCTGATGCTGACGAAGCATTCGTGGTGCGAAGAAAAAATTATTTGCGTCGACAAAAGAGAAGAATTTTCACACCCGAATTCCGTGGATAAGAATGGCGTGAAAATTTTCCAATGTAACACCTTTTTTCACATTTAATTTCGACTCTCTCTTTGGCCCCCAATAGAAAATTGCTTGGCTGCTCAAAATCATTCGCGCCAATCAATTCAGACTCCCTCACCTTTCGCAGAACTTCATCACGCAGACATTTCTCAAACAAACCCAGGGGGAAAGAAATACAAAAGAAGGAAATTTATGTCCAACGAAAGAGGAGGATGGAATCTCATGCTGTTTGCATTTGCATAATTACGTGCCATAAAAAATTATTTGAGCACTTCAAGTTACATTTATTAAAAAGTTTTCATCATTATTTTCAATGGTATTCTTCCAGTGGATAATGAAACTTCACACTACGAAGAATTACAACAACCCCCTTTGTTTTGTTAATGTGTGTGTTATGTGTAGTTTTCATAGGAAAACTCCACTTCATATCATTCTTCATTTTATACACTTGTTTTGCGCCACCCTCTCGAGAGACTTTCCACTCGAGATGTGCTTTTTGCATCGATTCTCTGTGGCACAACAAATGTTCCAGAAAGATGACTGAACATACTGCAACTTGTTCTTGTCATCAACGAAAATTCTCCACCGAAAATTACTCGGGGAACAAATCAATTGGTGAAAGAGCGAGAAGATGTCGAAAGTTGGCGATTTATTGCACTTGGAAGGAAAAACAGATGAGCATCAGGTGAAAGCTCTGCAAAAGTCCGTTATCTCAACCACACAGATTATTTTCCCGATTAACAGCAATTAATAACATCCAATCGTTTCTACTCAATGGCATTAACAGTCTCAATAAATTTCGAATCCTGGGGATGTTGCTGGGAAAATGGACTCAGTCAGACAATGAGGGTTGATTCACTCACAGAAAAAACGAACAATTAAAGTGCAATGAGAGTAAAGTGCAATCTCATTAAGGTCTTTGTTTGTCTGATTTACTCGATTTACTTCATTAGATTGTTTGAATTTCACAATATTTTAGGTTTACCTATTTATCGACTTTATCCCGGAGAGTAAATAAAAATAGATAATCTGCTTGGGTGCAGAAAATGAGAGAAACAAGCCTGATGAATATTTCAGAGACTCCAAACTGATTAAAACAGAGTCTTTAGGTCTCCATCCACTCCGATTGGGGTTAATTGTGGAGCTTCAGGCGAGAAATAAGGAGCGTATGGAAGGACAGGGTGAATTGATAAAATATTTAGAATCCCTGAAAGCTCCTTAACAATCGATGCTTCTCCTCATGCCCTCCAACAACTCGTGAGAGCATTCAAGGAGGCACATCCTCTCGGTGAAAATTACCTGAACACAATTACAATGTCTCTCACATATTTAACTGCCCACTCATGGGTGGAAAATCTACAAGAATGAATAGGGAAAAGAAAATGCAGAGTAATAATTAATTTTAACGTGGAAAATCCACACAGATTCAGTGGTTTAGTATGATAAAAAGTTGTAAAAAAAACGATGGATGAGAATAAGGAGGATTATTTATGATAATCTTTAACTCTTTCAATTTTAAATTTATCCCTGGCACAGACAAGGAAGAAGGAAACAATGAGGACTGCAGAGAGAGCCTTATGCTCTGAGAATCATCGTCGGAGTATCATCGTAAAAAGCTATGCAGGGGAGGATAATCTCGTAAAATCTAATATGTTATTCACATCAACTGTAAATATTTTGTACTCTATAGTCTATTTGAAAATTGAATTGACTGAGATGGGTCAACATTTTTGCTCAAGTGGCAATATGGAGTGACTCGGAGTTGCAACCATTTCCACTCAACCATTTGCTTATATCATCCACCCTCTCATGGGAGAACATCTTATCGTGTCTAACAATGATTCCATTTCCCACCCACATTCCATCGATTTTCCTCCGCAGAATTTCACACTCAAGTGATACTGTGTGGAGCAAAAAATAGAGTGTATATAGTAAATTCTTTTATGTCACTTGCTCCTCTCGCACCAGCTAACACAAATTATAATCCCAATGATTTATTAATTAAGCAAAGATCCTTTTGTAATGCCTGACAGAGGCAGCTCTCATCATTCACCCACCGCACAGACCCTGTGAAATTCTTCTTGGTGATTTTCGATTATACCCACGACGAAATGACATGGCAAGAAGGAGAAGAACCTCATGTACAAATTATAACTCGTGGTGTGTGACAAATGACTTGATATTTTCACCAAACAATAGATATACTTTCACCCCCGCACGATAACATTAACATTTACACTACCGGTTATGACAATCCTGACAATCCGTTTGAATACAAAACACACAAAGTTTGTAAATTTTTTCTTGACAAATTCGAAACATTAAAAAAAATAGAATCTTGAATTTCGTGTGTTCGAAATGTTACTTGAACTTGGAAACATATTTTAAAATCTTTTCCACATTCTAATTGTTTGTTCGCACTATCAAATTTCCACTAAGTTTGTTCGTTGTTGCTTCGTTATTTGTTCGCTAAGTTTGCTCGTTGTTGCTTCGTTATTCGTTCACTAAGTTTGCTCGTTGTTGCTTCGTTATTCGTTCGCAAAATCTGTTCATCGTTGCTTTGAATATTCGTTCGCTATAAGTTTGTTCGTTGTTGCTTCGTTATTTGTTCGCTAAGTTTGCTCGTTGTTGCTTCGTTATTCATTCGCTAAGATTGTTCGTTGTTGCTTCGTTATTTGTTCGCTAAGTTTGTTCGTTGTTGCTTCGTTATTCGTTCGCTAAGTTTGTTCGTTACTGCTTCGTTATGTGGGGGTAAAACGAAACGTCCGTAAAGGAGTAAGGCCCCAGTCTAGCTGGCACTCAACTCGCCCGCGAACCCCACCTCGCAGGGACACCACTAATTCCCCATAGTCTTCTTTCCTAACACGCCTTAATATAGAGAGAGAAAGCTCGTGCTCTCTGGATGACGATCGTACGAAGACTGACTGAGAGTGGTGTGTACGAGGATCTAAACGGGACGAGCAGGGATGACCTGGAGGGTGATGAGTCACCACGAATGGAAGGGGTGCCAAAAGCGGGATTATTTTAAGCTTTAGATGGCGGGAGCTACCACAGTTATTAGTTCGCTAAGTTTG
>CAKKOB020002093.1:0-15645 GCA_918844115.2 Phlebotomus perniciosus
TCGGTTGGAGCTTCTGTGCTTGTTGTCGATGTCTTGCCGAAGATGAGGGAGGTCGCCTTAACGGCGTCCGTGTGAATGGCTAGGAAAGCCGCCAAAATCGTCAGCATCAGCAGCCATCGTAACAGCCTCTCCATTTCTCGTCCAGCACACTCCGAAATGCACCTAACATGAATAAAAAAGAAATAATTAATAGGAAGCTCATAGGAAAAATTAGCACAAATATTTTGCATCTCCATAAAAAGTAATTTTAGCTTTAAGAAAGAGGAAACCCATTTGCAGATTTACCAATTCCTGGGATAATTGTGAGAAAAATCAAAAACAATCGTTCATTCTTCAGTGCAAAGAGGCCTGAATGGCGATAATTGCAGTCTATGAAGTGCGTTTAGAGTCAAAAAAAAAAGAAAAACATTTTGTCTGTAAGTCCATGACACAGAAAAATTATTATTGCTTTTTCCTAAACACTCTCTTCTGCCCATTTTTCATGTCTTTCAGAATAAATATAAAAGAGGAGAAGATTCTTGGAGTTTCCTTCTCATCTATGAATAAATTTAAATTTAAAAGCAATTGGTGGATAACAAGTGGTTGGTGATACAAAAGACCAAACCATCGGAACGCGCGATGGTGGGAAACGGGATAAAACGCTAAAGAGAAGTGTGCAATAAATTTTAAACAAAGTTGATTCAATACAGAGAAACAAGACTCGCGAAAAAAAGCATTGCGGATTGCAACAAGAGCTGAATATGAAGAGAGCAAAAAGTAAAGTGAAATATAAAGCACATAGTTGTAAGAAAATGGCTCAAGCCAAAGTTGATTGCCTCGATTTGATGGTGAGAGAGTGAGAGAGGTAGACGAAAAAAATTATTAATTCCCGTATCAATTCTGCTCAAGCGTTAAAAGTGAAAGTGTAACACGCAGACATACAATGTGACGACAATCGACGTCTCGTGCAATTTTTCGCCAACATCTTCTTTTAGTCAGTTGATCCACTTGAGTGGTTCGATCTGGTTGGGAAATGACTTGAGGAGAGACTAACATGTAACGTAAGTTTGTTTCTATAGAACAAACGATTTTTTAAAGTAACTTGAACGGATATTAGGTTCTTAAAATGCATTAAGAGCGCTTATAAGAAATTTAAGACGCACGAAGAGCGCCTAAATAAAGTTAAAAAGAGCGAGTTGAAGCTAAAAATAAACCAATGGAACTGTTTTAAGTGGCTTGAATGAAAATTACGAACTAAGAGCGCCCAAAAGTATAAAAAAGGCGTATATAAAATCTTATTTTGCCTTAAAGCGCTTAAATCACATGAAATTTAAACGGAGAGATTTAATTTAAAACGACCTAAAAGACTTATTAAAAAAACTGGAACAAAGATTACGAAATATGCGTTAATGACGCTTTTTGAGTGACTTGAATTAAACAGATTCCAAGTTAAAAAAAAGCGCGAAAAGAGTTTTCAAGTGACAATTAACGGAGATTCGATTTGAAATCGTTTGGCAAAGAGCTTGTGAGCTCTTCTGAATTCCGAAAGTCAGTTTTTTAAGCGACATGTAACGGATTTTAGGTGCCCAATAGGCGCTTTTGAAAATATTTAATATAAAATTGAATAATTAGCTTTATAGAAAACTTCAATAACCCTAAACTTTTCCGTTAAATGCTTTTACGATTTTAACACTTATCTGACATTTTCTACTCCCGAATTACTCTTAAACCACTTGTTTATATTGTAAGTTAAGCAAATTCCAAGGCAAATTCACAAAGTAATATAATATTGCACTTGTTGCTTTCGCCCTGAGCTTCAATTTGAGAGGCAACACGAACAACTAAAGTGAAAGGTCAATAAGAGGATTGCTTCTTGTACAAATAGATCCTAGAAGTCGTGCTGAAATTGCTGAAGGATTAGGCAACTTTGTGAGAGACAGATTTGCAAGCCCCGCAGGAGAATCGTGTGCAATCAAAACCATCAAAATATCATATTTCTCGGATTTTTTTTTGTACCCCAACATCTCTCTCTCTCTGAATTGAGTGATTTGTAGGTTAAATTGCGCAATCTCAACTTCAGGTGCAGGTATAAAATTGAGAGCGGAGCTTTTCGTGAGAGACACAGACGTTTTGATTATTAATTGATCAACCTCTTGTACCAATTTACACGTCTATTAAGCTTTCAAATTGCTCACCCGGTACAATTTTGCGCCATTTAAACTGAAAGGGAATTAAAACTTGCCGTACGTATGAGGATTTAACTCATGATATGTTTTACCTGGTGCATAAAACAGGAAGTGAGTCTGTGTCGTGAATTACCGACATTAAAAAATGTAAAAGATATAATAAATAGAGAACTTGAGAGTTTCTCAGCCACGTGGGGGAAATTATTACCTCAGACAAAGACATATTGAAGAGATTAAAAGTATGAGAAATTTTAATTACATACATTATGGTACATAAGGTACATAGTTTGACGAATTCCAATGGATTTTGTGGAGCTTTAATGTTTTTGGAGAGAGATTTTTGAAGTAAAACATGTGAAAAATTTTAATTAGATACACATTTCGTTTGACAAATTCGGCTGAATTATCTGGAGCGTTTTCGAACAAAGATTTCAAGTTTGTCGAATCTTTATCCGAAATTACACAGTTCAAAAGATTCGGAGGCCAAAAGCAACTCATTTTACATTGTTTATCAGATTCGGATGAATTCGGTTGATCGTTTTCGAATGATTTGAAATTTTCGGAAATTTGAGAACCCAAAAAATTAACGAGCAAAATCTACATTAAATACAGAGTTTAACGAATCTGATTGAATTTGTGAATCTTTATCGGAAATAGATTCGAAGTTTTTCGAAGTCTTATCCGAAATTTCAAAGTTCAAAGATTTCGCGACCGAAAAAATTATTATTTTGACGAATTCCGCTCAATTCTGTGAAACATTTTGAAAGAAACATTTGAAGGCTTTTAATCCAAAATTTCAAAGTTCAAAGAATTCGCGTGCGAAAACAACTTTCACATTGAAAGTAAACATGAGAAAAAAGAAACAAACACAAGAATCTATATAATGAGAAAAATTTTAGGCAACAGGTGCGCAGAGTAGAAAAATTTGAGAATCTCTGATGCAATCCGCTTTTGAAAGCCGATATCTATTAAATCGCTGTCGATTGATATGTAAACCGTGAACCCATCAGTGGGTTTTTTTTTCTTTCTCTCTCGATGACATAACGCCAAGTCAAAGAGTGAAAAATGATAATTTGCCCATCTCAAATATTTGTCCGAATGACATCCATTTTTTTTGCAGCAGCGCTTTATTCTTTTTTCTCCGTTGAACTTGAATGACTTTTTTTTATTGCGTCTCCCTAATGAGCGGCACTTTGTGCTGCCAAAAATGTAAATTTTTTCACCTGTTGATACGGTGAATTTAATGGGTGAAGGGAGGGATATGGGGGAAATGATGAAATTTTGACCAGTATTTAGCGACATGATTGCGTTATTCAAATGCGCCTGGTGTTGGGTGTTAAATCGTTAGGTAATTTGCACGCGACTCCTTCGTAAAAAAGCACTTCTTCGTGTCTCTTAACAGTCACAAGAGATTGCCTCAGAATGCCTCTGTTTCGTCATAAATCGGATGGATTTTATCACTTTCGTTTATGATGTGAAAAAGAAGAAAAGACGAAAAAAGTACTGAGAAAAAATCATGATCATCAGGAAGGTCAATTTAGGGATCCAGGAAGTGCTGGCATTGAATTATATGGCAAGAAATATCGTCATGGTCAATTTTTCTGCTCCACTTGGGAATTTTTGTCTCTCTTTGGATATTTCCTGGTGACCTTTAGGCGCATTTTTAATTGGCTTTTTAGGCGTTGGAAACAAAATGAGACATTTCCTTTTGGAGAGACAGAAAAAAAAGACGAGAGAAGAAATATTTGAAATTCAAAGTTTGTCAATCAAGGAAGACTTTCACGCACACCTTTTTATTTTTTCGCACCTTGTAGAATTTTAACCGTTGAAATCAAGGGGGAGATATTGGCCAAGAAAAGCGTACATCATTTTTCCACATTATTATTGAAAGCTCTCTGAAACTTTCGGAACTTTGGAGAAGCTTTAGAACGTTTAGGGAGCTTTGAAAAGGAAGCTATAGCAGCTTTAGAAAGCTCTGAAAAGGAGGCTTGTTAGAAGCTCTAGGAGGCTTTAGCAGCTTTGGGAAGCTATGAAAAGAAGGTTTAGCAGCTTTGAGAAGTTTTAGAAGCTTTAAGAAGCTTTGAAAAGGAAGTTTCAGCAGCTTTGGGAAGCTTTGGAGAGCTTTCATCTCAACAATTTTATATTTTAGAAGACCTAAGAAAGTTTAGCTAAGGAAAAACTGTAGCGCTCTCAAAAATCTTCAAATTTTTTTAGCTGTGAAGTAATCTTTTTTAAATCTCGTAATACGTAATTTATTCAATTTTACATTTTTTTTCAAAGTTCAGAAATTTTCTTAAAAGCTAACAAAATTTCTAAAATTTTTGTAAGTTTTACAGCAGAATTTTCTGAATATTAGTTCAAAATGAATTGTATAACTTTACAAATTAACACAAAAAGCTATTGAAAATATTCTTAAAAGCACATAAAACGTTCTGAAAACTCTTCTAACTTATCTATCTCCCCCTTTTGTTAAAACATCGTTCAAGATTTGCAAGAAAAATGCACTTCAGCAAATTAGATGGACAGACAGATTGAAATTCCGACCGTGTTCTTCTCCATTTGCTGGTGGGCATTAAAAGAAGGCATTAAGTTGCGTGTTGGAAAGAAAATACCAAAGAGCTGTGAAATGTTTGCTTTGGCTTTCATTTGTTTGTCCAAATTGACCACAAATACCATCCCGGTGTCACGTTTTATTCACGCTGCAAGACACCCACGGCATATCGCCGAGACATTTTGTAAGTCGTTTCATAAGCACTTCCCAACAGATCACTCAATGTCTTGTGGATGTATGTAAATTAGGAGGAAAATTCATGAGACATATTGCAATAGTTAGTTCCATTTTCATTAGCATCTCACCTTTTAAAAAAAGCATTAATTTTTATGCGTTTTAAAAATTATCATATGACAATAGGTTAAGATATACGAGAAAAGTTCTTAGAACGCTTAATGATTGTAGTCAAAATTAATCGATATCAAAACACCCTGAAGCTTTTCCATGAAATCATTACGTTGTCACACCTAAATAACATAAATTGTGATGATGTTGTTAGCTTAGAGAAACAGCTGCATAGCGGACATATCGCTAAGTAGCAAAATTACGTCACTAAGAAAAAGTAGCTAAATCAAGAGATATGTCTTGCGGGGTTTGTAAGTGTTTCACTTAGCGATAACTTTCAAAAATACTATAAATGATCTAAACATCTTATAAAAGTTGTCATATTTTTGAAGAGGGTCATTAAAACTAAGAAATGACTATTTTGTGAATAAAAAAATTAACGAAATTAACGAAGAATGTCTTTGAATGGTCTTTTTGACTGACCGTCTAAATTTATATGTGAAACGGCGAAAAAGTAGACCCAAACATCGTTAATAAAAATAACATTAAAAGGCGCTTATTTAACACTCAAAAGCGCCTTTTTGAAAAACCAAGAAAGATGTTTTTGAAAAAAAATTGCACTATTAAAACCAAAGCATTTACGCGATGGCACTTTAAATTATGCTCTAAAAAACGCCCGAAAAGCGCTTAAAAATTAGGATTTATGATTTTAACAAATATTTATTATCTTTCCAGAAGTTTTTTTTATAAAATAGTCAAATGGTGCTAATAAAATGATATTTCGAAGTTGTATAATTCAAAACAGTAAAAAACATTAAACGGGCGCTAAAATCGCCCGCAAAGCGCTTTAAAATTAGGATATCAAGGAATTTTGTTAGCTCTTTAAATAAAAAATGAAAAATTAAAGACAAAGTCGCGCAAATGTATAAACTATTTGCCATCTCACTCGTGTCTCCCCTATTCAATTAAATAAATATCTCTATGTTACCTGCATAATAATGAATTCTCTCTGGTGGACTCAATTCACAAACTTCGTGAAAAGTTCAGTGCATTATTAAAATATTCCCGCAAGAATATTGCCAAACATTTCTCACAGAATTCGCCTTGTGACTGTAAAAAGTCACTGTTAATTGCACTTTTAAAATATCACAAGTAAAGATAAAACATATAAAAAGATTAATTAGACAATTTATAGGCCTTATTGGATAAAATTTAATTGCATCGCCAAGATATTTTCTTCCACTTGCGAGCCATAATTTCGACGCACAGTGTGTGTCTTTTGCGTGAGTGAATTTCCATGCGATAGTTTCCAATGAATTCACGTTAAAGTGGATATTTTAGAGTGGATATAATTTTCTTCACTTAATTGCAATTCACTTTAAGGGCAATTAATTTGGATTTATTTTCAATGCCTTTGCTATATTTTTTAGTGAGACTTTCGAGGAGATTTTTTTTCCAAGCTATTAAATAACGATCTTTCATTTGAGAGAGAGAGAAAAAAGGTGTCAAACGGTAGATAAAGAAGTGATAAAAATTACTCAGAGACGCTACAATCAATATTTGCATAAATCTGCGATCACAGAGATAATAGAGAATTCCATTGAGAGGGAAATTTTTCACTGATTTATTCTTCTATTGAAAGGATATTTCTCGCTTCTTTAACTCACCAATTATTGTGATTAATTGTTATCCAAATGAAGTCAATTTTTCCATTGTCTGTTCTTTTGAAACTTTCATGTTGGGGCCTTTTTACCTCCCATTTCATTTATTTCTCATCGCGGTGGTTCCACATCGTTTTCTCAGCGCCAAAAGAGGCTCTGCACGAGAGTCAATGCACTTGTTAGAAAATCAGTGGCGTACTAACAATATGGCGATGTCAAACGGCCAAGACGGGCGCTTTTGTTGGCGCCTGAAGTATAATTTTGAGCCTTTTTCAGTGAATTTTTAAAATTTTTATTTCAAAAATCTAAGTTTTCGGACGTTAGGATATTCGAATTACAACTCTCATTTACATTCTTTTTTTTTCATCTTGCTTTTTTCAAATAGTCGCCCTCAAATCATAAAACGGTTAAGCGCTCAAATGGCGTTTTTTAGAAGACTGCAAGGGAACTAAAAGTTAAAGTCTATAGACGGGCGAAAAGCTCATCTAAGAGACTGAAAAGGAAATAAAAGATCCTATGAACAGATGGAAAGAAACTAAAAAGGCGCCACTTTTCAGGTCATCTTTAAACGTGCGCTTTTTAGTTTTTAAAAATATCATTTCTTTTAAAATCTTCGGTAATCTGAAGCTAAGTATTACTACTTACTCACGATCTCACTCTTCTTGTTGAATAGAATTCTTGTAATTGTTAAAGCTTAACTTAAAACCAACGATGTTTATTTAAATAAACGCTTTATTTTTAACAAAAAGCGCCCGTTTAACGAAAAACTACTAAAAACTCAAGTTATAAGAAAAACGGTGTCTTTACTTCCTTTTCACCCCAGTTTAGAGGATCTTTAAATGCTTTTTTCTATTTTCCAAACGTATTAGTTTTTTTTACTGTTGAAACAGAAAAGAGCTCAACGGGAACTTAAGTGAGAAACCCGGGATTTATTATATTAAAGAAAAATCTTGGCGATTTGCCGATTTTCCCCCATAAAACATTGATCAATGTCGAATGGTTATGGACAATTAATTATCAATAAAGTCACTGGTAAAACGAGTTTGATAGAAATGATTTTAAAGTAACTCGTTGGCTTTTTTTCAATAAACGCGGCGCGCAAAACTCCTTGGATATTTATAATTTCACAATGTGCGAATGAAAAGTGCGATGATTTAATATTTGATGAGATCTTTTTTTGCCTCAATCACTTCATTTGAAATTCACAGAGAGAAGAAATTTGTGTATCTTGTGGTTTGGGAGGAGGAGGTTGGAAAGAAAAAAGCGGGGAATATCTGAGAATGTTGGCATTAGAAATAATATTATTCAATAGGCAACAAAATGTCACAAAACAATAAATTCAATTTGAACTTTTTTAACTGTCTTCATCAGAAAATCATTAGAATAACTTAACCTTTTGCCAGATGAGATAAAAATCGTGTTTTTGGTGTTTCTTTTTTTATTTTATGAGTTTTTATGAAGAAGAGAAGAAAAAAGTTGATTCTCTTCCAATGACTTATGCCAAAATGTTTATCTAATGTTAACGATATCAAAGTGAAATATAACGATGACGAAAATGGAGCTTGCAAGACGGAAAATTATGGCACAAAAGAGCCCACCAACATATTTATGAGGCGAGAGTTGGGGGGGGGGGAGCGAGAAAAGCGACTAATAAAAAGTGAAAATATATAGTGCGAAGTTTAAACAAAATTTCAATGAGACGCTCTGCTTCAACAATGGTCACTGAATAAATCATAATAATAAAAAAAGAAGAAGTTGAAGATTCACTGAGATTTTAATTAATCTCAACTCAAATTTTTGTGTTGATTTGTGTGGATTTTCATTTTCAATTTAATTCAGTGACTTCGCGTGTCATAAATTATTTTTTTCATCTTCTTCAACAATCTGTGATTTTCGTGGCCACTCTCGCGTGTTTGATGAGGCATTTGCTCAAAGAGACACACCACAAAATCGACTTGTGATTGACTTGATGCTCCGCAAACTGATCGGGGAAACTTTCAGATGAGACGTTTGAATGTATAGAAATTTGGTTGTCTGAGCTTGAAAGTTTACTCAAGACGAAAAGAAAAATCAAAAATTATCTTTTGTATAATATTTTTTGATCTTTGGGCTGAAACTTTGCAAAATTGTCCTGATTTCAAAGGGAAACAGGGTTTTAGACAAACCAATTGGGGGAAATTTTATTTCTCAAAATTTATTTCTCATGGCCGGTAATTAAGATCTAATCCAAATGTAATTCTCTGCATCAAAATCAGGCTAAACAAGCAAAATTTTAGTCATTTATATGTTTTCTTTCATGTACAAACAGATAAAATTAAATCTTAAAGAGATAATGTTGATTATTCGCATTTTTATCTGAAATTTAATTTGTTTTTCGCTATATTTCAATGCAGATGTCTTTATTTTCATTATTTGTCCAAATTAAACAAGAAAAAATAATTTTTTAAGATAAGTGAAGATCTTGCTATAATTTACTTGCTATAAATTAACAATTTATAACAATTTCAGCCAATCAGAGAGACATTAAGTAATTTATTCCATAAGCTAAAAGTCAATAGTCCAAATGACAAATTTTATGCTCAAGTTATTTTGTAATATACCTACTTATGAAAAAGAAATTACATAAAGCAACATAAAGTATAATATTTACGAAGAAGCTCTAATATAATAAATTCGTTTTTCAAAGTCTCTTACTAAAAATTTTTCACCTGAAAAGTCTTTGTCATCCAACAAAATTCACGAGTTTAACCACTTTTTACCAACAATTTAAATGAAGATGTAATTGAGTTGAAGCAACTGTGAGTAACAGCTAGTAACTTGCTGGGGAAATGCCACTGGTTTTCATTGAAAAGTGATTTGGAATTCGGGTCTTCCAGTGAGAGTCTCATTTAAAGCATGATTTTGAATCACAAGTCAACCGGAGAAGCCAATCGTGGAGATTGAGGAAGGTCTAGAGCAGGTTAAAAGGTCTTGTGAGTAATAATGAATTTTTCGAGTGGGGGTAATAATTTGTTCCGCAACATAAGAACAGTTTCACTTTTATCCAACATCATCAAGATATATTTCTTGGACTCCATTATGTTGGGTGTTACACAATTTTACTTGACACGCTTTGTGTTGGAAGGCTTAAGGAGGGAAAACTCATTAATAGTTTTGGATTATTGGAAATTTAAAGCTAGACATATACTATAAAAGTTAACCTGCAAAATACCTTCAACAAATTTGTAAATATATTGTTATTTTCAAAATAATCAACATTAAGTGGTTCTAGCTTATTTTTAAGCTTTTTTAGGCTAGCATTAGACTAAAAAATCACCTAAAAACACAGGGCTTAATGCTTGCTTAAAGCTTCAGACTGGCATAGATGAAACTTAGCTTAAAGCTAAAGAGTAGTCTAAAGCTTAAGGCTGGATAAAACCTTAACCGTTCTTTATCCTCCATTTCTTGATTTTTCGGGTACTTTCTCAGAATGTTTCAGAGATGGCGCTCAGAAAATCTTCAAATTCTGTTTCTTAATTTGGATAAAGAAATATTTCAAGATTTGGTATTCGAGGCCCCAAATTTTTGAAATTTGCTGTTAGAATGTCTTTATTTGACCTTATTTCTTGAAAAATTTCCAAGCGTCTCTGGAGGTCCTTTATTTCGTCTTGAAATGTGTTTTTATTTGTGAAAGTAGTGTTTTTGCAATAAATTGCCTTTTATCTGCGTTTATCCGAGCTTTTTCTTAATAATTCAAAAATCAACTGACGAAGCGCACTTCGGAATAAATCCGATAATTTCGAATACCACATCTTTAACACTTAAAGCCAACTTGTGGTATTTTTTGGCCGGATAAACCGCTTACTCTCATTATTTTACCTACTTTCATCCCTCTCTTTTTGAGTAGAGTGATTTAAGTGGTAAGTATTTTAAGGCTGTCAAAATTCTTTATTTTTGGAAACTTAAAGTCCCGAATAGAGCGGTAAGTCTAGTCTAAAGCTAAAATCTAGTCTAAAGGTAAAGGCAAGTCCAAAGATTAAGCTGTTTTAAAGCTTAGGTCTACCCTGAAGCTTATAGGGCTAGATTAAACCTAATAGCTAATTCTTTTGAAAAGTCCGTTTTGTTTAAATACTTTATGATAATTTGATAATGTGAATATTCCTTGAAGAAAAGACTTTTGAAAATAAAAACTGGAAGCTATGATTCTTTTGTGACGAAGTCGTAATTTAGGCATTTCTAAATTCCTGTTTAGAAATCAGTCCTGACTTGAGTTGCAAGATATTCAAAATTCAGTGAATTCATTTAAAGAAAATTGATCGAAATCGGTTCCTATAAACAATATAGGTAAAGCTCAGTTAAGATATACCCTTCATAGTTTTGGCGCAGGATCAATTGTAAAGATTTCGTCCTCAGCTATAACATGCTTAAATATGAATAAAATCTGTTCAGCCGTTCATGAGATATTCGACTTTAAAGGTTGGACTTTAGCGCCACTAGCGGTGAAAGTGAGAAGTTTCGATGTTCTGAAGAGTTGTAGGATTTTGCTAGGTTTTTCATTTGAAGTTGTGTAAGGTAAGTATTGGGAAGGTCTTATTTTCAATGATAAGATACAATAAGACACAATATTTTACCGGCCTGCCGGATCGACGGTCGGTAGGAACTTTTGAAAAATCTAAAATCGATTGAAACGTTTTTGATTTTCATCTGATAATTTAAGCCGTGAATCTGGAAGAATCACAGTTGAGAGAAAAAAAATCAAATGACGAAAGAAAGTGAGAGAAAATTCGGTGGCAATTGCGAGAGATGCCCTGATGATTGACGGTGGAGGTCGATTGATGGAAAATGTGGGTTAATTCCGTTTATACGATGGGTGATGGGAACTTACGTGATTCAGCTGAGGAGTTGTTGGCCAGTAGATCGGCTCTCGTGTTTTCGATAAAGCGCCCAAGTCTCTCTCTCTCTCTTGCACTTAACTTTCACATTAACGTCGTGACGTAAGTTTTAATCTTGTCTCTGGCTCCCGTTGGACGTCCAGGGGAACATTACATGATCCCTGCGGGGCAGAAACCACTCATGGGTTCCTCACTCTCAAAATGTTCCTGGAGAATTCGCGCGCTCTCCTGGGTAGATTTATTTTTGCAACTCCTTCACCAATAACGGCTGTTGCATAACAAGAGCCACCACAATTGATACGATATTGTAAAGAAATAAAATGCAACAACTTTAAAATTGCTACACCGTCGGATTGGTATGAAAATCAGTGCAGAAAATCACTCTCGCACCACTTACTTTAGAGCTTTTCACTTTGCAATATGCAATCACTTGGCTTCTTCGGTGATTACTTCAAGGATTTCCACAAACACTATCGAGATTCAACTTTCGTCACCAACCCCAATGTTTTTTCCCAACAACACAAACACTTGAAATGAGTAAAAAACAGTCCACAAAAAATTTATTCTCCTTGGTCGCGTCTCTCCGGCTCATAAAATGCACCACCGCGCCTCTGGGTGATTCCTATGGGCAAAGAAAAATGAGAAAGGAATGAAAGGAATGTCCGAGAGCTTTGGGTGTGTTCGCTATGTTCTTAATGTGATTGCTATCTGCGCACATTCACCCCTCGAAGTCTTTGATTTTGAATGGGTTTCGCCTTGGACATTCTTTAAGAGCGGATAGAAAACGCGCGCAATTGCTTGATTGCTTGCAAGAGCTGTGAGTCTTTCGTTGTGAAACTCAGAAAGTCTCTTTGGTGACTAGAGCGCCACCAGTGGTGGTTGGAAGCAATTTTCGAGAGCTTTCCAGAAAGGTTTGGATGATCAAAATCGGTCAAGTAGAAGCGGAGATATGGAAGATCTAAGAGCATAAGTTTGGAGCCTAGGAGCTAGAGTTAGGGGGCTCAGGATGTAGCTAGGAACCTAGTACTGGAAAGTTACCAAAGACAGCTACAACATACTAAAATTTGAGAACAATCCGTTCAGTAGAACCTGAGATATTCTAGAAAGAAAATTTAGGACAGACAAACGGATAGCCGGACGATCGACCTTGAACTCCTTCAAATTTTTACATCTATTGGGGAATTTTAACTTTTCTTCCGATCACAGAAGCTGTGAATTTGAAAAAATCTCTTAACTAAAAGTATTATTTACACACAGAGTGGAAAATCAAGTATTATAAAAGACTGAATAAACTCGATTGGTGGTTGAAAAGCATGAAAATGTGAAGACAAGGGAAGGCATGTTGTGTTTAGGAAATGTACACCGCGGAAGTTATGTGTTGCTGATGAATTGTGAAATTTATGTAATTTGATCAAATGATAAATGCAATTGCTCGAAATGGGCGAATTGCATGAGTTTTTGAAGGAAATTTATTAAATTTCATAAGTCATTAACTGCAATTCACAATTGTTTCTTGTAAATTAACTTAATAATTAGTGGATCACATTGGGAAAAATTGTGGTAAGCGGTTATTACGTGGTGGAATTCTTGTGATTTCGTATTTGAAATGATAAAATTGCTGCATAAGTGAAAAAGGACCAAAAACTTAACAGCTTTTGAGCTTTTTGAAACCATTCAAAGCTTTTTTCGTAATTATGGGATTTTAAAGATTCCCAAAAGAAAAGCAACATTTTAACTGTCAAACTATCGGTTCTCTCACTCTTTCGTATTGCTGACTGTATCTTTTATCTGGATCTTTTTGACAGATATTTGACATATAATCAATGAACTGTCAAATATAATAATATTGAGGAACTTTTCAAGCGAAAAATAGTTTGATTTTTCCAGATATTCAAGAAATTACAAGAAAAAACTAAGAAAAATTTTTAAAAATTGGTAAAAACCCTCACATAACCTTAAACATATTATCGAATTTGATGCATTTCAAAGATTTTTTTTCAAAATTTTCAAAATTATTCAAATTCATCTCAGAAAACTCAAATCACACCAATAAAAATTCCTTTTTACTTTTCTTCTTTTCCTCATTCACTGTACACCACTCAGTTTTACTGTTTGCCCCTTGGCTAAGCGTTATGATTTTCTCCAAACAAATTAAAAATTCACTTTATACAACAATGAAATTTCTGGCAATAACCTTACTCGAGTTTCCGTGCTTAAAGGTATTTTAGCAAACTGTCGAAGACCTTCTAATAAATTTCATTCACTAGTCAACCTTATCCACAAGACAAAAAACCCTTTTCTGAGTCATTTCTTATGGAAAAAATGGGAAAAATTCAATTTCTAAATTCTAAAAAATCCGCAATGCTCCAAATTGCTGTTTTGCTGGCAAAAACCCATTCTTCTGTGGCGAAGAGTGAAATCGCGCGCGCGAGAAAGAGAAATATTTCCGAAGCTCACCTGTTTGCAGCTTGGACAAGATTTTTTCTTTCTTTCAATTTCTTATTTTTGACTGGCCAAAACTTGATAAAATCCTCAATTTGAGATGAATTATGCCTTTTAATCCACCCTGAAAGTGCACTGAAAATTTTCACTATTGAGGAACACCTCGATGGTATTTCTCAACTCAAATGGATCCTCTTCACTCCGCTGTTGCTAAAAGACTAATAAACTGCTTTGCTTGGAGCTCTGTTGGGTGTTTCGCCAAGGAAAAGTTTTACCTCTCTCTTTTTTTCCAACTCAGTGACTTTTCAATGTGTTTGTGGGCTCGTCGAATCTTGGACGATTTCTTGGATATTTCTCGCTGCGAATCTGAAAAGACGAACGCCAACCGACAGACATTCGATGGATTCGACATAAAAGACTCGTTTAGTTTCAGATTTTGAACATATATTTTGAAATTTCTTAAGCACATAAAAGATTAAACGATTTTCTTCTTTCTTTCATATATTTACAAAGAGATTTGACGCAAAATCAAAGATAAAATGCGACTTTTTTTTTCACTGAATCTAAAACTAAATATTATTATTTTCTCAATCAAGAAATCCCTCACTGATTCTCCACTCTTCTTAAAGTAAACTTAGTAAATTCTCCCCTCTTTGACTCCCTCGAGAACAAAAAAGAAGAGGAAAATAATTTTTTTCAACTCACATTATTACATTTTACATTATTACACATAAATATAAATCTAGACAATGTCAAAGTCAATAAACGCCATTCAATGTTTTTTTTCATAAACTCTTGTCCTCTCTCTTTCACTCTCCTCTAAAGCCTAAAGTGGGTGTTTTGTGTAAAAGCGAGCAAAAAACATTAAAGATTTATCAATTGTCCTTCTAAAGTGTTTTGTTTTTCTCCTCTCTCTCTATAAGATTTTTATTATATATAGTGGCAAAAATCCTCTAAAGCGCGCAACTACAAAATAAGAAAAATTGTGAAATAAAAACAAATTTTCCAAAAGAAAAATTCATTACAAGAAGATTTTAGGAGGAAGGTAATAAAGAAAAACTAAAATATTTCTCATCTAAACTACTTAATGTTCGCCCTCGCGTCAGCGCCATCTATCTGTCTACTTGGAATTGGCGGAAATGTGATCGGCCGGCTCGCCACGAGCATGTCGCTCCCACATCTTGCCGAAGACCGTCTCTAAGCCCTCGGCGTACTGTTTGCAGTCAAACAGCGGACTCTCCACGCGAGCCTTCCAAACTTTGGCTCGCATCGCCTTCAGGTACTCACGATCTGTGCCCAGGCGCACCGCCACATCCTGATACTCCTGCCGCGTCCGCGCAATCAGCTCCGGGCATCCCAGGGTGGCCAGTTGAGACGCCGCCACTCTGCGCAGAGATAAACAAAAAAAAAACTCTCTCAGTTAATCTCTTTTGGCTTAAAAAAGGAGAATTTTCTAGTCTAGTTGGTTAGAGATAGAGACAAAGGATTATAGGGAACCCCCCTTTTAAATTTGGAAAGTAAATTTTTTTAAAAGATTATTAAAATCATTAAAAAGACTCAAAATCTTTAATAAACAACGCGTTGATAAGTTTCTACAGGCCGACTTATGGGGAGCTGTGATTCTTTTGTGGCGAACTCGTAATAATGGGATCGAATCCAGTTTTAGCTGC